>JAUKNM010000061.1:92500-155000 GCA_030765045.1 Tenodera sinensis | reverse complement strand
GAAGACGCCCTACAACAACTCACCAACGCCGTCACCACCTTAATCAACACCGCCGCCAACACATTCTCCGGACTTCACCTTATGGAACCAGTAGGAGCTCTACGAACTGAAGTTAGAACACTATCTGAATACGTCGCACTCAACGGTGAAACTCTCAAATCAGCCCATCTGAAGCTGACACAACTAGAGAGCAGGACCACTCCAACAACACAAGTGGCCACCACACAAACCGAACGACTTCACCTCCCGACACCATCTCCGCAGGAAATTGAACTACGACAGCGACAAGTTCAACTTCAGCAGCTTCTAGCCAAAGAACACGTCACTCCTCAATCATGGTGGCCACAACAACTCGACCACCCAGAGTTTTCACACACTGGCTACTACGATCACCATCGCAAGAATTGCGACGATCGTTGTAAACTCATGATATGCAGTGGCGTCACAGGAAAGCGAGCATGGAACTGGAACCGACATACATGAAGATCCCGGAACTCACCATCGTATTCCTAATTCCCCGCCTGTGGCAGTCAGGGCCTCGCCATGTCTGTCACCCGGAATACCCTTCCCGATGCCGGTAATTGCCGGCTGTATCCATCCGCACTGCGAGGGTGCTTAGGCGGTACCTCGACAGCTACGTTACACTTCTCCCTAAACCCCCTCTTGAAACCTTAGTCTTAGATTTTCTACCCTTCCCTTGTTCCCATTTTCCCGGCGAAATAAGCCAACTCTTTCGTGTCCAACTCTCTTTCTGTCTCCCCTTTCAAAAAAAAAAAAAAAAAAAAAAAATCCGGGAAGAGGTGGCCTGCCAACACTTTTCTTTTCGGGCCACCCTAGTACCTCATCTGCAGCTTCACCGCCGTCCACGCAGCTACGCAGTTCATCACAGTTCATCGCCGAGGATGTCCGGGAAGAGGTGGCCTGCCAACACATTACTTTTCGGGCCACCCTAGTACCTCATCTCCAGCTTCACCGCCGTCCACGCAGCTACGCAGTTCATCACAGTTCATCGCCGTGGATGTCCGGGAAGAGGTGGCCTGCCAACACATTGCTTCTTGGGCCACCCTAGTACCTCATCAGAAGCTTCTTCGCTGTCTTCGCAGTTCATCACCGTCATCGCCACCTACGCCGAGGATGTCCGGGAAAAGCTGGCCTGTCAACACATTACATCTTGGGCCACCCTAGTACCTCATCCAAAGCATCATCGCACACTCCTTACTTCATTCCTGTTACTCCTTTTCAACTATTCTGTCACTACCTTAATCCTATCCACACTAACTTCCCGTGTGTGACAGTCAGGACCTGGTCATGGCTGTCACCCGGTATCCCCTTCCGATGCCGGTAATAGCCGGCTGTATTCCCGCACTGCGAGGGTATTCCGGCGGTACCTCGAGACTCACGCCACACTTCTCCATAATCCCCTCTTGAAAACCTTTTAGTTTAGTCTTTCTCCCCTTTCCCTTTTTCCCAATCTCCCCGGCGAAATAAGCCAACTCTTTCTCCTCTCCAACTCTCTATCTGTCTCCCCTTTCAAAAAAAAAAAAAAAAATAAAAAATAAAAAGTCGAGCGCTATACGCAACGTTCTATGCTGTTGCATCAACGACGACGACGCTATCTGGCAGGCTGAGATCAGCCCGAGGTGTGTCATACGTGTACCTGCCCTTTTAGGGCTTAACCACTTTATGATGGGATGTAGGATTTTGCAGGGTGGCGGGTGAAGTTTGAGGTAGTAGGTTTAAGGAGGCAGCAAGATTTTGCTCCTCAGCGGCTGCTTAATCAGTGTGCAACTTCCGTTGGGCACTGCTGGTGTAAAGGTCCAAATATGGAGGTTTATTTAATTTTGAATTTAGAATCCAAGCTTATCTTGGAGGACTGTGATGTATTCAGCTTTCGCTGTTGAAGGGATGTCTCCTTCGTTACCGGGGATGCCCGCAAGCCATGCGGGGAACCCGGTGTCCCACACGCGTGCGTTCAGTGGGGTTGTAGTCCCCAAGAGACCTAATCAGGGCACTCCTATGTTGAGGAATTTGGTCGTAAAATTTTGTTGCCCGGCGCCTAATTTCGTCCTCCACATACGGAAGAGACGAGGCTTCGTGCAGTAGTCTCGAAGGGAATCCGCGGCATACAGAATAGATTATCCGAAGTCCTCTATTCTGTATACGCTGCAGACGCAGGAGATGGGAATCTGCGGCCATGCCCCAGATTTCGCAGGCGTATAGGAGGAGTGGGATTATGAGTGCCCGAAAAAGGCGTAGCTTTAGGGGAACTGGCATCCCCGACCGCAGCATGGGGTACAGAGAGGCAGTTGCCCCACCGGCCCGCGCCGACAAGTCGTTGATGTGTTCCCGAAAAGTAAGGCCCTTATCGAGCTTCACTCCCAGGTAGGAGATAGAGTTTACCCATTCAATCCTTCTTCGCAGATAGGTGAATGTGGGGAGATTGGCGGGGAATCGGCGCTTAGTAAAAAGTATGGCGCGGCTTTTCTCCGGATTAATGGACAATCGCCAACGCCTGCACCATTCTTGGATGAGGCGGAGGTGTCGCTGTATTGGGAGGAAGGTTCTGTTAGGATGTTTGTTTGTTGTGTAGAGCAACACGTCGTCAGCATATTGAGCTATGTTGACGTTCGGCTCTGTAGGTAGGTCGGCCATGTAGACGCTGAAGAGCGTGGGTGATAAAACAGAACCTTCGGGGACTCCGCCTCGGATTGGCCTGCGTGTGGATTTATTCCCCGCCACTGAGACCACAAAGGATCTGTGTCTAAGGTAGGAATGTAATAGATGTATAAGGCGTGTGTGTAGCTCCAGTTGGATGAGCTTTCGTAGGAGACCGGCATGCCAGGTCGTAGAGAAAGCCTTCTCAACGTCCAGAGATACCGCGGCGGTATAGGCCTTGTCCTGGTATCCCAGGGCGGCAGCCTCCACCACCCGCAGCAGCTGCTGGGGCGTTGAGTGGCCAGGCCGGAACCCAAACTGATGGGGTGGGATGGCTTGAATGTCCCCTAAGATAGGGGACAAGCGGGCTAGTATTAGTCTCTCGAATACCTTCGAGAGAACGGGTAGGAGGCTAATGGATCGGTGGTTGGCGGGATGGACCGGGTCTTTCCCTGGCTTCAATATGCAAATCACCCGGGCCTCTCTCCACTCACGTGGGAAGTGGCTGAGGGCGAGGCACATATTGAAGACCTTAGTCAGGTAGAGCACGGCCTTGAAGGGAAGGTGGCGCAGCATGACAGGTGTTATCCCGTCAGGCCCCGCGGCCTTTTTGCGGTCGAGACGTTGGAGTACGCCCTGGACTTCACTGGGTTTGACGATAGGAAGCCGATCCGCGTCGTCAAGAGGGCGTCGAAGGTATCGACGTACCTCCCCACGAACACGGTCGGAGAAGTCTAGGTCCTGCGGGTTATCTCTCGGCCGCATGGTCCTCTCCAGGTATTCAGCAAACGCATTAGCTTTGGCTTGGGGTTCATAGGCCAGCCCTTGGGTGCCATGGATTGGGGAGGTGTGTGATCCACCTCGGTTTCTCAGTCGTTTGGCAATCCGCCACACGTTGCCGTCACCTAGGTTCAAACGAGACATCGTGTCCTCCCACGCGCGCACTCTGTGCTCGCGCAGTTGGAGACGCACCTCGTGGCGTAGGCGCCTTAGAAGCGCTAGGTTATGGCGTGTGCGGTGCCTCTGACAGAGTCTGCGAGCCGCCCAGGAGCGGCGGATGAGTAGAAGGAGCTCTAGGGGTAGGACGTCTGGGTGGAGAGGAGCTGGGGTGTGGACGGTGAGGTTGTGGACCGTTCGCTTCACCACAGAAGTGAAGGAAGAGACCGCCGCCTCAAGGGTTGGGATGTCGGTGATGTTGGGGTTGGGAGGGATGGAGCCATTTAGGCAACTCTTGACACAGTCCCAGTCGACGTTTCGGTGTTGATATGGGACCTCTTGGCTGGCAACCCGGGTGTTGGCAGTAGCCAACACTGGATTATGGTCGGATTGAAGTGCGTTGATGGATGTGAGTGACACGTGATATGGGAAATGTTTGATGACCGCGAAGTCTATGACGGATGGCCGTCCTGGACCTCGCGGATAATGAGTGGGTTGCCAGGGGCCCTCGACTCTAAGTTGAGGGTCCGCGTCGACCATGTGGACTATGTCATTGCCTCTTCTGTCCGCACGGGGGCCGCAATGCCAACGCGGATGCTTGGCATTTAGGTCCCCGGCCAGAATGACATGAGGATGTAGGGCAAGGATGGAGAGGTAGTCGTTTACAACGAACTGCCTCTGGGGTGGGTGATATGCAGACACCATCAAGACCTCAATACCGCCGAGGTGGATACAAGTAGCCGTGGCCTCAAGGGTTTGAAGTGGAGGGAGCTGGACAGGTTTGTGGACCACACTTCTCTTCACGAAGATCGCTGTGCCGCCCGGGACGACGGTTATGGGGGCACGGCTATTTACATCAGCCGCAATATACAGCATCATTGTCTCCAGCTAATCACCACTCAAGGCTTGGAAGGAACTGGCGTCCAATTGGCTACTGACAGAGGTCCACTTAATGTATACTCCCTATACATACCAACACAAGACCTGGACGCTGTATTCACACATGGCTCGGCCACCATAGCCATGGGAGACCTTAATGCCAAAAGTCCGTGCTGGAATTCCACCATCCGCAACCACAGAGGCATGGTCCTGGAAAGGTACCTGGAGCAACGTAACCTTGTTGCACTTGCTCCAGCATCTCCAACCATCACCTATGGAGACCGTCGACCACCTGATTGGCTGGACATCGCCATTGTACAAAACATCCGGTGCCATCCGCAAATCTTCTCCATCCCTGAGCTTTCGTCGGACCATTACCCGGTGCTTTTGTTTTTCAAGGCACGGCCAACACCCAAAGCCCGTTCAAACAGCATAAATCCGCGGAAAACCGACTGGGATAAATACAAAGCTCTAATGGCAGAACAACAGCCTGAAATCCAGCTATGCCTCAATACTGAAGATGCAGACCAACTCGCATCCAAAATAACCAGCACCATGACTGCAACTATGTCTCAAGCCACTCCTCCTCGACGTCGATTCTTCCAGGATATGAAGCCACTTCCGCAAGCCATACGTCAGCTCATCGCCACAAAAAACAAGGCACGGCGCAAATATCAACAAACACGCAGTCCCATAGATAAGAGAGAGTGGAATCGTCTCCAGAACATCGTCAAACTGGAGCTTCAAGACCACAGTAATGAAGAGTGGGAACGACGCCTGGGGACTCTCGATACAGAGGACTCTTCTCTCTGGAGAATGTCTAAGGCTATACTGCGAGTTCCCTCTTCCGATCCTCCACTCTCAGACGGCAATAGGGTTGCCCAGTCTATGAGAGAAAAAGTTGAGTTAATGGCAGAACATCTTGCCTCGACATTCCATCCTGCGCAAAGTCTCGATGATGAGCTGACTAACGACGTCGAAGAAAAAGTTCGCGAATATCTTGACGAACCCTTCGACGCTGAAGAAGTGTGCCTGACTACGATAGAGGAAGTTAACAGAATAGTGGCCTCTGTCCGTCCATATAAAGCGGCAGGCAATGACAACCTGCCATATGCCGCTTTTAAATCTCTACCACCAAACTGGACTGCTATACTTGTGCAGCTTTTCAACAGTCTTCTGCGACTCGCACATTTCCCGGCCGCATGGAAACATGTCCACATTATCACACTGCCTAAGCCGGGAAAGAATGCTGCACATCCAGGAAACCATAGACCTATAAGTCTTATACCCACCATCAGTAAACTGTTCGAAAAGGTGCTCCAAAAACGACTTCAAAACATCCTGGACAACCATAACATCCTTCGTCCAGAACAATTTGGCTTCCGTCGACAGCACTCTACCACACACCAACTCCTACGTATCGTGGATGATGTTATACGTGGATTTAACCATCGGCACTATGTTGCAGCCCTCTTCTTGGACATATCACGGGCCTTCGATACCGTCTGGCATCAAGGTCTACTACATCGACTTATACACTACGACACCCCGTCATATCTGGTACACATGATAAGCAATTTTCTCAGTAACCGGACGTTTGTTGTCACCAGGGACAGCATACGCTCACAACCATATGGAATCAACGCAGGGGTACCCCAAGGCAGTGTTCTGGGGCCTCTACTATTTCTGACATTCATCAACACCCTTCCTACTCATAGGGGCTGCAACCTATACCTCTTTGCTGACGACACTGCAATAACCTCAGACTCATCACATCACGATATGGCAGTGCAAAGATTGCAACGCTATGCCGACATGCTAACTGTATGGTTTGCCACGTGGCGACTTAACATCAATGCCGCCAAATCCACGGCCGTCACTTTTACGAGACGACATCTACAGGATGTGAACAACATACGTCTGTCAGGAGTTGACATTCCCTGGTCGACGGAAGCCACTTACTTAGGCGTCAAATTGGATGCGAAGCTCACATGGAAGCCACATATCATGAGCCTAGTCTGCAAGATCAACAGACGTTTAGGATTATTGTACCCCTTGTACAATAAAAAATCCGTAATGTCACTAAGGAATAAAATCCTAGTGTACAAGCAAGTTGTAAGGCCAGCTCTAACCTACGCTTGTCAAGTCTGGGGTGCTGCAGCGAGGACCAATCTCTACCCACTACAGGTACTGCAGAACCGATACCTAAGAGCTTCAGTAGCCGCTGATTGGTACATCCCCAACGAGAACATACATAAAGACCTCAACCTCCCAACGCTCATCGACTACATCAAGAGCCTTGCCAACACCTTCTACGCCAGTCTACCAGGCAGTTTTAACGAACTTATAAGAGGTCTCGGGGAGTACGACTTAGACCCCGGCGAGACGTACAAGCGACCCAGACTGGTACTTACAAATAACTGACTCTGACAAATCACCATCCCCATAATCAACAGTATACCATATCCATTAAAAAAAAAAAAAAAAAAAAAAAAAAAAAAAAAAAAAAACATCATCCCAACACAATACACATTCATACCACTTTTAATTCTCATTCAGAACTTACACTCCACCATCTAACCACCGTCTTCTTTAAATTCTACCATCATTAACCAGTAAGGGATCTAATCCCGGAATGGTCCTAGGTCAAGGGCGCCTCCCATAGGGAGGATAACCCCTTAATGACCATCCCCCAGGAGAGACTAACCAGTAAGGGATCTAATCCCGGAATGGTCCTAGGTCAAGGGCGCCTCCCATAGGGAGGATAACCCCTTAATGACCATCCCCCAGGAGCTCTCCTGCAGCGCTCTGATTGGTCGAGATTCTTCAGAGAAGATCGCCATTGGACGCGTGTTTGAGGATCTTGTATTGCGTGCTTTGGAGTTAATTTCTACGCCTTGCAGCCATAAACTGCAAGAATTTTACTGTTTGAGACAGTTTATGAAGTTTCAGCAGTTAGGGTTTAACTTTAACCACTTTACAACGGTCATTCTGACCGGTTTTAAGGCGCCTTTTGGTCCGGCCCTCTGCGATCCACGCCTGTTTGCACTCGCACGACTGACTGGACTGACTATAACACCAGATTTTTCGGGAAAGAAAGACAACCATACTTTCTAATCAGCAAACCATGGCACCTTCTGGAAATGGCCAACAGGCCTCGAGCCCTGTGGTTGGCCAATCTACAAGTTTAAATCCTCTACCAGCCAATGAGGAGCAAGCTACTACATCTAGCCCCACTATGTACTACCTTGAAGGTGGGCATCTTGAAAGTTTCTTGCAAAAGGAGCTTATCATTGAACCAACATACCCTCTGTCAGCTGAAATCCTTTCCACGCTGCAGAGTGAGCAAAAAGCCAGAGCGATGTACGTCTCACAGGCAGAAAACCAGCTTCTTATCATGATGCTTGACCCGACTAGGTACAGTCGGGAAGAAATTACTCAACTGTATCGTATAGTAGCTGCACACAAAGCCCGTAATGAGGCTACTGACAGCTACTTGCTTAAAAATGAGCAAGTGAGCAGCCAAGATCAATGGCATACTGTTGCGCAAAAGCGCAAGAGAAATACAAAGACATTATCCAAGGCCGATGACGACGACAACGACATACTGGCAGGCTGTGGTTCAGTCCGATGATATTTTGCTGCGTACCTACCCTTAATAGGGTTTAACCGCAGATAGAATTTTTGGTATAAAGAGTGATTAAGGGTGATGTTTTTGATTTTGGGTTAAGGCTTATATAATAAGGAGGCTATTTTGCCCCTTTGCTGATGACGCACAGAAGTCAGCAACGTCTGCATTCTGTGGAAATAAAAGTTTTTAAACAAAGTTTTAAGATCTTTTTGATCTTTTAAATTTTGAATTTTGATGGGGTTTGAATTTTGAGCCGAATAGCTCTTTGTTGGGATTATTTTGTAGTTTAGCTTTTGCTGCTGATGGGTAAACTACTTTGTTATGGGATATACCCGCAAGCCATACGGGGAACCCTATACGACCTGAAGCGGCGTGTTGTGGGGTCATAATCACCTAGAGATCTAACCAGGGCGCTTTGATGGTTGGGTAATTTGGCGTACAATTTTGCTGCCCGGCGCCTAATTTCATCCTCCACGTATGGAAAAGATGAGGCTTCGTGAAGTAGTCTCACGGGGAAGGATAAGGGGACAGAGTAGATGGACCGAAGTCCTGTGTTCTGCGCCCTCTGGAGCCACAGGAGCCAACTACCCGCTGCCATGCCCCACACTTCACAGGCGTAAAGCATGAGGGGGATAATCAGAGCTCTGAATAGGTGTAGTTTCAGGCGGACTGGCATCTCAGATTTCAGCATGGGGTACAGTGAGGCAATAGCCCCTTGCGTCCGCGCCGATAGGTCTCTAATATGTCCTCGGAATGTTAGACTCCTTTCTAGTTTGTCTCCCAGATAGGTGATGGTGTCTCTCCACTGGGTCCTTTGACCCCGAAGTTGGAAGGTGGGGCAGTCTGCAGGTGTGAGACGTCTCGTGAAGAGAATGGCATGGCTCTCCAAGGCCGATGTTACTAACATCAGAAACAAGTTCGCTCCATTAGCCAGCACCAGAGCAAACGCCAATCAGGGCGAAACATCATCCGACCCTGATTCTATGGATACAAATGATGTCAATGTAAACGCCCCTGCTCCTGCACGTTCACTGAAAACGACGCCTATTTTTCGGCGGGATCCTAGTAAGGCCCGAGATATAACTCAGTTCCTTGCTACAAATCACCTTGCATTGAACTACAGCATCAAGAACATGAGTGGGACAGTGGCTTTCCTCCCCTCTACACCTGACGATCACCGTCAAATAAGACACATATTAAGTCAAAGTAAGGTCCAGTTTCTCACCACATTATTGCCTGAAGAGAAACTACTCTACGTGACATTAAAGGACCTACCTATGTACGTCACAGAAGAAGACGTAAAGGCCAAGTTACAGGGGCTTGGCTACCCTGTGGAGCGTGTTGGCCAACTACGGTCAAACCGCAGCCAGTCTCCTAAACCCATTCCGCACTTCAGAGTTGCCCTAAAGAAGGAAGCCAACTCCAATAAGATCTACAAAGAGACACGGATGTTTAACGCCATAATCCGTGTTGAGAACTATCGCCCACCTGCACGACCGCTACAGTGTACTAACTGTCAGCAGTTTACGCACAGTGCTGCTGGTTGTAGGCTGGAAACTATTTGCTCTTTCTGAGCTGAGAGTGGAGACAAGTACAAGGAATGTAAGCTCCCGGGAATGCAAGGGACCAAACCTAAATGCTGTAACTGCGGTGGTGAACACAGCAGCCGTTACGCCAAGTGCCCTGTCTGGCAAGAGGCACGTGTTGAGATGCTACTGAACAAAAATGGTCAGCGCACAAGATTTGACGCTGCGCCCAGAGGTGGAAATCCCTTAGGTCTCCCCAAGGAAGCCTTTAGGGGTGCAAGATTTCCAGGGCTTTTGTCTGTGGAGAGAATTCAACAGAAAGATTACGCTGCTGCGTTAACATATAGCAGCCAATCACAGCAGCCTAGTACTTCTGCTGCAGGACTGGTACCTCCAATGGAGAAGCAGCAACCCACCGCCGTTTCTACAGTCCCCAAGGTCACTCCTAGATTGTACCAAGTTCATCAGTCTCCATCTTTGACAATACCTAAGCCCGCCAGAACATCTGGACGCACTCAACCTGTTGCTGAAATTCAACAAGTGCCACTACCACCCCGGCAACCTGCCCAGCAACGCCTACTGGCCCAACCATCTGTCACACCATCTCGCCGAGTCCCATTAGTCCCTGATGCCAACTTCTTGAGCCTCATGGACAAGATTCCAATACACCTGCAAGCAGACCTCGCTGCAGTGCTTTACAGAGGCTCTTGCACAAAGACCGACCACTATTGCACCTGAAACTATCCTTGTGCACACCGTCTTTGTGTTTATGGCCCAATATGGCGGACAGCAATAAAGTAGTGGCCGATCTCCTCAGTCTGCGAATATGTTCGTAGGATGCCAACAGTGTACGTGGTAAACTGCATGAACTTAAAAACTTCATTGCAGTTAATAAAATCCACGTCTTTCTGGTCCAGGAAACCCACCTTTCTGGTAACCAGAAAGCTACAATCCCGGGCATGATTTGTCATAGGAGTGACAAAGATGATGGCTTTGGAGGCACGGCAGTCTATATCAACCGAAATCTGAAACATCATCGACTACATCTGGCAACCACAGCTAGCCTGGAAGGGACAGGCATCCAAGTGGCCACGAGCAAAGGGCCTCTAAATGTATATTCCATATACATACCACCAGGACGATCCATCAGTCATCAGGACTTGGATGCTGTGTTTTTCTCCGACAAGCCCACAAGCTATAGCAATGGATGATTATAATGCCAAGAGCGAGCTGTGGAACTCTACGATCAAGAACCATCGAGTAATGATACTAGAGAGCTACATAGATCGTAGAGGGTTCGCCGTTATTGCTCCAGCGTCACCTAGCATTACATATGGCGACCGACGCCCGCCAGATTGGCTGGACATTACCATCATGCAGAACATCCGCACTCATCCGACTATATTTTCTGTTTCGGAGCTATCCTCTGATCATTACCAGTAATGCTGATATTCAGAGCAACACCTACTGCCAAAGCCCCTGCAAATAGAGTCAATCCTAGAAGGACCAACTGGTGTATATACAACGCCTTAATGGCTGAGAGGCCTGCCAACATTCAGCCGTGCCAAAGCACCATGGAAGCAGAAGAACTGGCAGCTACCATCACTGCCACTATGTCAACTGCCATTGCAGAAGCGACACCCCCTCGACGGCAATCTCTCATCAATCAGAAACCTCTTCCATATGAACTTCGGCAACTGATAGCAGCAAAAAACAAAGCCAGGCGCAAATTTCAACAGACGCGCAATCCACTCGACAGAAGGAAGTGGAACCGCCTTCAGTTCATTGTGAAAACTGAATTGCAAAACCATGCAAATGAGTAATGGGAAAGACGCCTGGGCACTCTGTGTACAGAAGATTCTTCTCTCTGGAGAATGTCCAAGGCAATACTGCGCATCCCTTCCTCAGACCCTCCCCTAATTGTCAGTGGAAGAGTTGCCCAATCTGCAAGGGAGATAGTGGAACTTATGGCCGAACATCTGGCCTCCACCTTCCATCCGGCTGATCCACTAGATGATGAGATTGTCAGTGATGTCAAGACTATGGCGCCAGAATACATCTCTGCTCCCTTCCAACATGAGGAATCGGTCCTTACCACGACTGAAGAGGTCAGCACCATTGTGGCTTATGTTCGCCCGTTTAAAGCAGCTGGCAATGACAACGTGCCCTACGCTGCCTTCAAAGCATTACCAGCAGAGTGGATTGCACTGGTGGTACACCTGTTCAACAGCTTGCTTCGCCTGGCTTATTTCCCTGCTGCTTTGAAGCATGCAAAGATAATAACACTGCCGAAGCCAGGTAAAAACCCACAACATCCGGGTAATCACAGACCAATCAGCCTGTTGCCAGCCATAAGCAAGCTGTTTGAGAAAATCATCCAGTCACGCCTGCTGAGTCTACTGGAACGACACAATGTATTACGTCCAGAACAGTTTGGCTTTAGAAGACAGCACTCCACAACACATCAGCTCTTGCGCCTGGTGGACGAAGTAATACGCGGGTTTAACAATAGACACTATGTTGCAGCCCTATTCCTGGACATCTCCCGAGCCTTTGATACCGTCTGGCATGAAGGACTCCTACACCGACTCATCAGTTACGATATTCCTCCCTATCTTGTTCATCTCATCCATAGTTTCCTCTTAAACCGATCCTTTGTTGTCTCCAGGGACAGCATCCAGTCTCAAACATATTCTGTTAATGCAGGGGTACCCCAAGGCAGTGTCTTGGGTCCCTTGCTATTTCTTACATATATTAATAGTCTTCCTTCTCTCCCGGGCTGCAACGTCTATTTGTTTGCTGACGACACCGCAATAACAACTGCTTCGTCCCACCATGACATAGCGATCCAACGCCTTCAACGCTATGGCAATATATTCACAGCTTGGTTTGCTGCTTGGTGACTCAAGATCAACGCCGCCAAATCACAAGCCATCACATTCTCTAGGCGCCACCTCCAAGACGTTGAAGATCTACACCTGGCTGGTGAACAAATCCCCTGGTCTACTGAGGTAAACTACCTCGGAGTGCGACTGGATATGCGCCTAACCTGGAAGGGGCATATAACTTGGCTGGCGTCGAAAGTGAATAGCAGAATGGCCATGCTGTACCCGCTCTACAACAAGAAATCCCCCATGAGCTTAAGGAACAAGCTCTTACTATTTAAATAAGTTCTGCGACCAATTCTGGTTTACGCCTGTCAAGTCTGGGGAATTGCCGCTAAAACCAACCTCTACACCCTTCAAGTTCTCCAAAATCGTTACCTTCGGACAGCAACCGCAGCCGAATGGTACATACCCAACGCAAATATTCATTCAGACCTATCAATCCCCACCCTAACAGATTATATCCTCCATCTATCCCAGTCATTTTATGCAAAACTTCCAACCAGCTTCAACCACCTCATTCGCGGCCTCGGGGAATACGACATTGACCCTGGAGAGACATACAAGCGACCCAGACTTGTACTAGGCCAGTAACATAATAACCAAACAACTTTCATCACGATCATCAACAAGGAATCCATAACCATCAGGAAAAAAGAAAAAAAAATTCATACCATTGAAAAAAAAATAAATTAAAAAAAATCCCTGGCATTAATTGCCACCATTACCCCACCGTCAGTATTTTCAATTTACCACCATATGCCAGTAAGGGACTATGTCCCGGTATGGCAAGAGTCAAGGGGCGCCTTCCATTGGGAGGATAACCCCTCAGTGACCCCGCTACGATGACTAGGCCACTTGATCACTGTGATGTCTTGTATTTGTGAGAACCAGTTTGAAACTTTCTGACTTGTGTGGACAGGGTGGTTATCCTGCTGGAATTTAATCATTCCATTGGGATATCTAGACAGAAGGAGCTACGATGTTTTCGAGTATGTCTTTTTACTCCTGGTTATTTAATATGCCACCAAGCTGCCATAACACACCTAGACCATCTCGCAACGTCTAACCCCAAAATGACCCCCAGACACTCGACGTTAGCAATACATTTGTGCCACATATTTTGCGTGGCAGCGTTTTTCCGTGGTGTGGTAGATGATAACTTCCCACCTCCCTCCATTTGTAGATAACAATGTCATATCGTCAGTGAATATAACCCTATTTCAGTTATGCTGACATTTTCTTCTGCAAATGGAGACGACATACACTTCGACTGCCTGAAAGACTGCTTCCTGTCTGCCGATCGAGCAAGGAGTCCTGCTGTAGTCAAACGACGTAAACTCATGCGGTGCAGCCCAGGGAAATTAAAGCGCGTTCCACCCTTAGAAGACATACACGTTAAATGGAGCGCAGTGTTGCAACATGTACTAGTTGCGAATCTTTCTCGACTTTCTGCGACTCGAGGTGGCCGGAGTCCTGCACTTTGTCCTCCAATTTCTGCTTGACGGATACTTTTAACTTTGGTATCCCTGCACGCCTTTGTCACTGTATGACCTAAATTTACAAATGACTCGTCTGTATAAACAATTGATTTCCCCTGGTCCCTAAACCTTTTTACGTATTTTAGATATTTATGTTGCCATCTGATGGTATCGTCTCTTTCTATTAATATGCACTTGTTACCCCTTCTTTCATATTCGAACCCCAATTCATGTAAGAACCGACTAAGAGTGGCCCTTGAGAAATTTGGTAGGGTCTCATCACTGTTGAATAGTGACAACATTATATTCAGCATGGGTGGAATATTTGCAAACTGTAAAGAATGAACAATTCGCCGCACTCCACCTTGCACTATTCAATCATATTGCGTTAACCTAGCGTTTTGTGTAGTCCCGCCCTTTTTGCTTTCTTTTTCGATGGCGTTCTTAGAGATCCTTTCATTAGTTCCTTTTTAATCATACACACTACTGCTTCTGAACACCCGATAGCCTTAGCTGTTTCTTTTACTGCCTTACACGCATTTCGCTTCAAAAATAATCTAACACATTCATAATTATTTGGCGTTCCTTACTTCTTAATTTACCAATATATCGTCTCTTCCTAGCTTCCCCCTCCATAACTACAAATATTTACAAAAATATTAAACAAATAACGCAGTAACAGCTCACAGTTACACACACGGTTTCTTTCGAACTAATGTTAGTGCTGCTCCTTATACTATCTTCTGTTCAGGCCTGGCGCGAGAATACGCTGAATAGATGAATACCTTTTGTTTGCCTTACTGGATAAAAGAAAGAGGTTACTGCCTTTTGGTTTATTTTAAAAACCTTCTCCAACCCACCTCAACATTTGTTCTCGCTGGTTCCCTGATGTAAACTCAATAACAAAAAAGTTTCACACTGCGTAACTTTTGCAGTGCACAGATATAAAATTTTCCGAAAACATTTAATTTAAAAAATTATAACACTTAACTGGGTAAACATAGAGAATTCAAAGTAGGCAGGTAGTTGCACTATAGTTTACTCTACCTAAGAAAAAAATATAGATGCATTCTAGCAGTTAGTTTGTTAGTGCGTGATGAGTATAGAAACAGCAAATAATGACTTCTATTAAAAAAAAGGTTTTCTGAAGAAATTTGGGCCTATAGAAATGTATAATGACTCTGAAAAGGATATAACCTGATAGAGAAAAAAATTCTGCATAGGATAATGTGTTCAAATCTGAAATTTATTACAAATGAATATTTATAACATGCTATTAGGAATCTGGCAACAGCGCGAGGTTAGAAAAGGACGCGCCTAATGGCAACTTGTATGCGCTAGATAGAGACAGATATATCCCATTTAACTCCATACTGTCTTCCAAGAGTGGAACGCTATATAGAATTACATCTAGCTGCAGACACATACTGAAAGGGATTGTTGTCTTGCTTGTCTGGAAGGTTGCAGTGTCCTGCTGAGCAGTGGAGAAACGTTTTCGACCCAAACTGGGTTGAGGACGAACAATCCCTTCCCTGGATTACTGAACCCACGTCCTAGCCGTAGATATAGGGCCTTCAAGGAGAGATCTCATTGCTTGGTATTTATGTGTGTGCTCAGCCTTAGTGAAAGTAGTATGATCACTAGGGCCCGGATTCTTAGTTTTTTAACTATTTTATTCCTTAATAGTTAACTGCAGTGGTTTAATTTAATTATCTGTTTCACGATCATTGAAGCCAAATACTTGAATCTTATAAAACCTAAAAATGGCTAAATGAGACTTCAAAACCTAAAATAGGCTAAATCTCCTATTTATTTTAAAATTAAAACAAAACTTTATTTTAAAATGGGAAAATGAAATGTTTATGAAATTGTGAATGGACTTGACTGTTACATCTTTGCTACCTCTTTTCACTTATGTATGCTTAGAGGAGTAGTAACAATGCAATAGGCAACTGTTTTTATTTAGCTGTGTGGGACCAAGCTCTGTATTGTTGCAAGCAATGTGGGGATTGTTGACGAGGGAAAAGGGGTCATTAGGAGAACCCACCATAAACTCAAATCAATCAGTTTAAAAACAGTATCCGTTGTGTCCAGTCGACTATCGTGTATTGTTAATAAATACAATTACTACATCGTTAGAAGTCAATCTTTCCTTAGATTAGGCAGGTAATTTAAGGAGCCAGTGTTATGCGTAAAGTCAGCTCATCTCGAAGGTGGTTGATTCGCCAGTGGATAGCTAACGCTCCGAACTTCACCAGAAATGGCAAAGTAATATTTTGCCAAATCTGCCAAAAGCGAAAGAAATCATGCCCACAGACACAAAAGCTTGAACAAATATGAACACCTAAACTTCACAGATAAAGTCACATTAAGCGGCTAGGTGCTGTGCAGATAAACATACCGTACAGGGGAACCTGTGCAACCTATTTTCGAATGCTGGAATGCAGGTAAGGATTAAACACCTGTTATAATGCACATAGCGTATAAACTATAATTTTATTTACGTATTTTCCAGGTGCCCTCTGACCAAAAATCGCATTTTGAGCAACATTGCTATAAAAAGAGGAAAATTAATAATAAAATTAATAAACCAGAATAATATAAAAACTATTTCAGGAGGTTAAAGAACTAAAAAAAAAAAGCTTTTTTAAGATACAAAAATAACTAAAAAGCTAATTTTAAGAACCTAAAAATCCGGGTCTAAATGATCACCAACATATTGTCGCACCGGTAGAGCAGGCAAAGCAGATATCAAGAGTTAACTACTTCAATCCACTGCTCCTATCTAAGTGTCGGTCCGGTGACAATTGCGGTTAAAAACAAAGTTTGTTCTTAGCACATAGTTCTAAAGGCTTTCGACACGGCAAGAGAAGCCAAGGAATTTGGATTTCCAGGAAAATCGCCGTAATTGAGGGACTATATAAGTGAGCCGGCACTGATCGAAGAGTTAATTGTCAGAGCGGGCTGTAAACAGTTGAACAATGTTTGCGAAGTTTGTGTCAAGGTTACGATGCAACAGAACAGCTGTGAGTTGTAAGGTCACAGATTGTGAATTGCGATTCAGTTTTAGACGAATGAAAGTGAAATAAAAGGTAACGGGACTTGTCATTTCTCACAATATCATGCAGAACACTAAGACTGTGAAGTGCGCACGCATGATTGCACCAGCGCCATTCACAACTGAAGAATGAAACAGTGAGTTTGCACATCCAATATTAAATTGATTAAATATTTGGTTTAATGTATTATATTGGAATTCTTACTAATATGACATTTATTTTAAGAACGAAACGAATATTTTCTGTGCGTTTTTATATATAAATGTCTTAAAAGTAATAGATGTACGAGTTATGAAAATATTAGGCATTTTCGTACATTTAACAAATTAAAATTAAAATAATAAAGAAACATAGACACCAAGGATTCGAAAGTAAGTGATCCCACTTACGAGACACATGTGTTTAACCTCTGCGCTGCTATGCATAGAACCAATCTAAAACGTAGCTTCCTACTTATCTGAATCTTACTTGAAATGATCGCTGGGTAGTATTTTAATGTTCGCAAAAGTTAAAGGCATATGGAGGCGGGCCGTACTGCAGACTCCAGCGAATCCTAAGCTTGCCCCTCCTGCCAGCGCTGCCGAATGTGGTACATGCGTCTCTCAGGCTTTTATGTATGGAGCCTCTGCCGGTACACGCACTACGCTTGGCAACAGCGCTCTGCTTGAGCACTGGCCAGCAGTATAGTTCGTGTATAGTAAACATACCGTCAGCGAGTACTTCCCATGCTTTCTGGAAGCATTTCCCTCTCTTGCTGTTTTGTCTTAGGCTGTACAAATTGAGTTAAATATTTTCCAACACACCCAACTTAACTGTATGGAAAAAATAACAGATACTATGTAAAAGATGGAAAAGAGACGAAAAGCAATATTTCTGTTTTAAGTTTTAATTGAACACTTTGGTAACCGCCCGCTATGTCAACATGGGTTAAATAAATGGCACCAGTAATATTGACTCATGATAGCGATTATTACAGTTATATTTTTAGAAAACATTCCATGTTATAAAATATTGGATATTATGGACTATATTTAACACTCATAAGCTGTTAGTCTTTGTAAACAAAAATGAAGAGATTATTTTATTGTGTATTGGGTGAAAGGTACCACTTCGGCCATACAATAACCAGGGATTCTTCACGATGAGTGTAACAATTTTATTATGTCCAATATCGTTATTGTCAATAAAGAACGTTTCGCCGAAAAAAAAAATACTTTATCTCAAATATTTGGAATATTTGGAGCCATCTAGCTTCTTGACGAATGGATATAAATGGCTTATTATTTCACTAACTGTCGCCAAACATTGTGTGAGCAATGCTGTAATGTCTTTTTATTCCAGTTCGAACGAATTTAGCCATAGTCATTTGGTCATAAGTTATACGGTTTGCCGTTACGCTACATCATACATCGATTTTCACATCATACAAAGGAACTTTAAGAATTAAACGAGGATATTCTGTGTTCCAATAGCTATCGTTGTGTGAGGCAACACGATCGTTTAAGTGAAACCAGACCCCATCTGAGAAAATTATTAAATGTGGGTAAAAGGATCCTCAATGGTATTTCGTAAAGTCCAGTTAAAAAAATTACTATTTCATCGTCACGAGCTGTTATTCATGAACTGTAGTCACTCTGTACGGTGTCAATTTTAAAAGTTTAGCAGCTCTATGGAAACAGACACTTGCTAAGCAACACGTCTTAAGAGACTTCCTTGGACAGCGTTCAAATGATGCAGCAAGTTCATCAACTTTTTCCTCCTTAGGTTTAACGTTTAAGGATCCCATTGCATTAACTTATTAACCAAGTGCATAATAGTTTCTCTTACTGGAACCAGAATACCAGGACATTTCTCCTGAAATTTTCCACACAAAGCTGTGTACATGATTCGGTTTTTACGTATGTATCTTACATAAAATTGTTCAAGCGTAAATTTTTCGCTAGGTTTTGCAGTGGACTAACAGCAAGAGAAGAACAACAAAGAATGCTCTAAAGAAATTCTCACACGCTTGAGATGCACAGTCAATAAATTCTAGTCTCTACAGCTCGAATTGAATCTAGAAACTGGCGGTGTAAGAGTATAACACAGCTGATAATCGTGTCCTAGAATGGTTCATTCACACTAGTCCACAGTGGAAAAATACCCGTCCCTACAGTGCAATTGAACTAAGCATATACCGATCTCTGGCCCCGTTATAAAGCGCACGCATGGTACTTGTAAAATTTACATTGGAGGAGTGGTAGAAGGAGAAGATAAATAACATACACAATAGTTTCTGATAATATAAGGAAAAGCGTAGAAAGATGCTAATGACAACCTTGAGGACAACGGAAAGACAACAAATGTAAGCAATTTGACTTGTCACATTCATACAACACTCTCTGCCCAATACAAGGTTGTTATAATCTTTGTATTTATAATAGGCACAAAAACTAATTTTTCCATTCACCTTTACACGCTCACGATATATTTTTACTATAAATAATCTAATTAATTATACTCCATCAGCAAAATGGAAAAATTCTACTATGATTTACAAATATCGAATGACAGTTCAGCCTAGAAAACCTTAACTATTTAACGACAAAACTGCTAATCTTGTTTACCATTTGTAGAAAAATATACAACATAAATTGGAAACAGGCTGTCGCAGAAAATCCAAGATATCCATTTAGTATTATGAAAGCATCTCAAACTTATTGTACTTTAATAACATCGTTACAACTACATAGTTTTGAGAAATTAAACATAATGACAAATGTTTAAGAGATGGAAACAGGACTGAAAAATTTAATGCCATAGCCAGGATTTGAACCACGCTTCAAGTCCCGGCTAAGGCATTGGATTGTTCAGTCTTGATTCCACCTCTTGAACATCCATACATCCAAACACGGCTTGTGTGTTTAAAAACATCAGCAGTAACTTTGTTGGCATAAATAAATAATAATGACAAATTTTCCATGTAAGAGGTATTTGGAGTGGAGGAATTTCTTGAAAATATTTAGGTTATCCTTGGAAGATGTCATACTTACAGCTTGTCTAAAACGTCCTGACATTCCCCCACTCCCGAATCAAAGATGCGTAATAGCACTGAGCAGTCCACTTGCATAAAAGAGAAGTGGGGTCAGTCTTTCAACTGTCGCGAGAGTGATAAGTTCATGCTTTGTATATGTGACTGCCTTTTTTTTTAGACTTAGACTTATTTTATTCAGGAATATTTGCCTGGTGCCGGTACAAAGGGGCCCGACTTACAGGCTAAAATTTACATTAAATACAATTTACAAAATTTACATGGGTACTCTCATTTGCTTTTTGTCTCATCAAAAACCTATACGGTGAGCAGCCTTAGCTCACCGAGAACAGTTTTTGGGCGTATTCTCAGTCTTTTTGTTTGTCCTTTTTTGATAGCTTTTTGTTTATGCACACGGATACATACGCTCACTCACTCCTGGACACACCACACATGTCCCATCACACGCACATACACACACACACGCTCGTATATACATATTTACACACACTGCACTATATACACTTCACTTAGTTTTTCCGCAGTTTTCCTGTGCGGCCAGGTTGCAACTCCTGTGGCGTTTCCGAGGCACAGATCTCTTCCGGAGTGTGTGGCCTAGGGCCTGGGTTGCATGGGTGCGCATCAGTCGGCGAGCCATGCAATGTCTAGAACATTTTAATTTTAGCATGTTTTCGATGCTTTCCTCACTCGTGCAGACGGAGTGTCACGACGTTTTAGACAAGCTGTAAATACTAGGCATGGGTACCGATGGCATGGGTATCGATACCGTGGATACCCCGACACGTTTCTATACTAGGTAGTATCGAAATGTGTCAAGACTTTAAGGCACGCTTAAATATTTTTTTCCGTACCCTAAATTTTTAAATTTTGCATTACTGAAAGTTACTGTGTTCAGTTTTATGCTACATATGGAATGAAAAGAGCAGAGATGTCACGTTGTTGCCTCACACATATCCCCAAAGAGACGCTGGACTATAGATATTTCCTTCCATCTGTCAATTTGTGTGTTTGCAGGTCAAATCCTGATCATGACATCATGGGATTAATTTCCATAAATATTTTATTTTATCATGTACGGCAGTGTTATTGAATAAAGCATGAGTAAAATGTGGAACTATTTTGAAGTACACAGCACTAAAGGTGTGTAAAATTTGCAGAAAAACCTTTTCGCCCGGTGGTGAGCCAAGAAATTTTAAGAAGCACGTTACATACATACACCGAATGAAGTTTACAGCACTTCTATATAAAAGCCTATGCATGAGTTTCCTGTCACCTGTAAGATCATGATGTTACGTGCGTTTATACACAGAAAACTAGTAATAAGAACATCAATAGGTGAATGAGCTATCGCCTTTACAACTTTTTATAAAGTGAGTTTCGAGTATCGAGTATCAGTGCTTAAAAATCAGTATCGGTATTGAGTATCGAATATCGAGAGGTAGTGATATTGTTATCGTCCCATCAATATTAAATGCCAGGATTGACATTTGTGTCTTTCAGTTTTTGAGTTTGAGGTTCTCTCTCTCCTTCTCTCTCTCTCTCTCTCTCTCCCTCCCTCTCCTACTCACTCACTCTAACGCACATTTTATAGTTTCAAGAGATCTCAAAACATGTGTTTCAGCTGAAATATTGATATCGAATTTACAGGTGGATTAACATCTTGCTCTACCTATTAGAAGTAATTGGTAGTGAAAATAAAAGGAAAAAGGCCATGCTTACTGGAAGAAAATGCAATGGTGGAGCTTAGATTCCTGGGATGTATCGCAAATACATAAGGTCAATAAGGCAAACAGAAAGTGTTAACAAAGGAAGGTTTTAAGAGGAAAAGAAACATTTTCTGAGAACCATTGAAGAAAGAGCTAAGGTAGAGACAATAGAGTGCCTTGGGTGGAGGGTTATTCTAGAGTGCGGAAACTTTTTCTCATGACGAAATGAAGAATAACGACTGGAAATATTTTCAATTCGAAAATGTATAAGAATACAGCGTACGAAATGGTTAGACAAAATTAGTAGTTATACCATCTAAGAAAGCAAGTCGAAGTAAGAAGAATGCTGAAATTTATCAGGAAAAGAAAAGAAATTGACTGGGACAGAGGATGAGAAGACGTTACTTGCTAAGAAATGCACCGGAAGAAATGGAAATGGGAAAACTATTCGGAGGTAGAAGATAGGTCATATTAAAATAATGGTTGGTGCATAAAAACGAGTAACAAAGTGGAAAAGCAGAAAAGGACAAGTTTGAAAATAGCATATATCTAGCAGAAAATTACGATTGATTGATTACATAGCATGTGATTTTGTGTGTGTGTGGGGGGGGGGGTGTAGTAACGGAGGGGGAGACACCTCGACTTACTGCGATCCCGACATGGATCTTTTGCGGGCTATCACCCCCTCAGGGAGAAGGGATGAGGCGAAGTGAGACCGTAGACTTGTCAGAGAACGGAGTCAGCGAAGCGCAGAGACGTACAGAAGTCCCTGGTAGTTACAGATATTGGCATCTGGAGCACAACCAAAGTGTTTCCTCCACCCAGGGATAGGCCGACGAGGCAACCTTGCGGCTCAGGCAGCAACTTCCAGTAGGGACAGGGAAGAGGTTCCAGAGGGCAAGCAACTATGCCATCTGTACGCATTCACCGGAACGTACCGCGCTACCAACTAAAGCTGAAAGGCTACAAGAGAGAGAAATTAGGAATGAAGGGAAAGGAATCCGTGGAGAAGAGATTCATGCACCCCAGCATACACCTAAGTGACATGGGGAAACCATGGATAAACCCATGTCAGAGTGGGCGGCCACTGGGATCGAACCCGCGACGTTACCGCCTGAGCCATTCCTCTCGGTGCATATGACTTGTGATTGCACATGCTGTTTTCCTACCTTGATAGTGTTTCTTATTTTCTGACTCACTCTAGTGAGGTCTTCTTCCAAGAAAACCTTTCTTGTTCTCAATTGCTATTCTGGTAAATGCCATTCCTCCGCAATTTTCTTTCTGAATACTTCATTTTCCTGTATCATCGTTTTCCATTCCGCTCTTTTAGATCTTGATGGACTTCCTTCACCCACGAATTCTTGTCTATATTTTCCTTTATGTCCGTCAAATGCTAGTTGCTCATACTTCATAGTGAGGAGATTTTCTTCAACTTTTCACATAACTTGTGACATGGTCTGAGATTAAATGGTGAATCCACTAACTCTAACATTTATACGTCCTATAGTCCTCCTTAAAAACTTTTCCTTCTACGTTTCCCAAAGTACTTCTCCATGCATTGTCTCTATAATGCAAAAGCATTCTGATATAACCACTTCCCCGTAGCTTTTCTGACACAGACAGTCTCCATTTTCCTTGCCCTTTCTTCAACGCTGCCTTCCCAGTAAATTTCGGAGTCAAAGCCTCGGCCTGGTATTTCACATGTGAAATCTTTTGTTCAAATCAAATAGGAAGAAGAAACGTTTCAACCAGTAGAGACATTTTAAGATAAAGTAATAAGTAAGTTTTGCTGAACATCTTAGCCTTGCATCGTTAGAATATGCCAGACTTAGGCAAGAGCATTAGTAGGTTTGTATCCAGCTTTTGGTAGTTTATGTATGCTGATCTCCCTCTTCCTCCTCCCTCTCTCCCTATGTGGCATAAACGTGGAGTTTCTCTGAAAGTGCTTTTATTGGATTTAGGAGTTCTCAAATCCATCATTTTTGGTGAAATCTCGGTATCAATAATAACTACTTCCTCTACTTCTTCTTCCAAACATGGGATTCGGAACCAGAGGATAGTTCATGTAATGTGCAATAAATAATTTTGTAAATTTTATATAAAGTAATAGTTTCTTCAAACAAGATTTTCCAGAGAGTTTATCCTATATTATATTCAATACAATTTTGTAGCTATTTCTCTTACCTTCCTTTGCAGGTTTAGTCTATTTGATCCGATTAGATAGCAGATGCCCGGGAGGTACCCTAGCTTTAGGCCTAAAGCGCTTCCTTACCAAAATTCCTTTCTCAAATATAATTTCGTTGCATGTACCATCATTGTCAACACTGAGGTGCTGTATGTAATAAGAACGGGCGTCAAACACCACAAAATGACTTCTTTTACATCGAACGTTTGTAAGGAATTGGCAGGAATATAATACTATTTATGGTTTCGTTTTCTTTTATCCCAAAATGTATAATTAAAGCAAGAAAGTCAGCAACTTCAATTTCGTATCTCAATACAGCTGGCTAACCCTCATCTTTGGAGGGCACGAGGCACGAGGAGTGTTGGTAGACTGAGAAGTAAGTGTTTATGTCGTATAGCCTATTCTCTGAGCGGGGCCTGTATCCAAAAATTGTAAAGTAGCCTCACCTATTATTAGGTTATAACAAGCGCGCGCGCACACACACACACACGCACACACACACACACACACACACACACACACACACACCTACCATAATTGTGGCCGAGGTCGTTTGGGCACAGGAAGTTAGCGGTTCAAATCCAGCCAGGAACGTCCTCCCTAACTGAGGCGTTTTTGAGGGGTTTCTCAGCCTTCATAGCTAGCAAATGCCAGGGACGGACATTAAACTTAATCGTGGAATATTTATTTTCCAACGTACGGAGTGGATTACATGCACAGGAAATTTCACCTAAACATAACAGTAAGAGTTAAGTCTCCAGCATAAGATGCACTCGGAGAAAATCCGGAGAACTCCGAAGCTACAGCTCGAGAAAGTTGCTCTGATGCTGTCCTATACTTCCAAACACTATCGAATCCGCGTCCCCGTTCCTACTTCTCACCTCTAAGTGCTCTGCAAATCTCTATGCATCAGATCGTTGCGTAGTGGTAATCAGTGTTTCACTTTGCTGAAGAAAGGAAAAACTCCAGAAGTAATGAAGCAAAGGAATTGTTTTGTTCCGGGTTATTAGATGTTTCTGATTCAGTTTCGGGTTCATGCACTTGTATATTCATACTCAATTGCTATTTAGAATAAAGTCACTCTAGAGCTCACGACGCAAATAATGGTATAGGCAAGGGATCGGCAAGTTACCTGTTCTGTGACGTCATTTCGCCGGGCAACACCTCTCTTTTCTCGGTAGCACTGCTTCTAAGAGCACTGGGAGTGATGGTCGCACACAAATATTCCACTGAGCGGTGGCGGCCGGTGCATTGCACGTGACTTCAGTAGCATAAGCAGGAGTTGTTACCTGTGTTATCAAACTTAAAATGTCCTAATTAATTAATTAAATTTATGCAAATTGAGTCTTTTTATTCTACAAACACGACAGGCATGCCAATGTTACAATATATGACATAACACGTTTATTAATGGCGCTCAATAAATACAATACAGTACCTTCCGTCTAGGACACATTTAGTTAGCGTATAACACTTATTTACTGTATACGTACTTTCACCCACGTTAGGTATATCACATGGGAGCAGATTTCGGTCCCAAGCTACGGACTGATTATTAATACCGATATACACAACATAACCTCAGTTTCATGGCAATGAAATGAAGGAAAACACTTCCATTAGGTGATTAAGACCATTCCTCTACGTAAACCAGACATATATAAACGTATACCACTCGTTTTATATATTACATTGGTTTAATATTATAGAAACTCTTTAAAATTGCATATGAATTCCAACCCTCATTAAATGTGTATGCATATATTGTTAACAGAAGTAATATAAATTCTAATTCATTAATAACTAATAGTGCATGCTGGAATCTGAACAATCTGAATTAGATTACTTTCAGTAAGAAATGTGCAATATTTACTGGGCCTTAAAATATATAGGAATAGTGGTAGATTTCCAACTTTTAATGTGGGGGAGGGTGTTGTACATTGAGCCACTTTTTAAAATATTTGTTATAACCTTGATTTAATTCGCATATTTTGCTTTTATCTTAGATTATAATGGCATTTTATACTTTTAAAACATATCTTAATTGGAAGAAAGGATCAACTCTGCCAAATAAAATGATAAATAAATCACGTTGCTGCACTGTGGACCAAGGTGCAATACCCTCAGGTACCTTAGACTATACTCTAAAAGGAAGATTTAAAATGATAAATCAACGTATTTTTACAACTATATAAGAAAACATTTATTCATTAATTATGAAACAAAAGCACAACATATGGCTCTAGCGAGAAGCACAAAAGTCACATTGCCTTCAACCCCAGCACAAAGATAATGTGTTCAACGACCACATTTCATACATGTACACCACGTTTCTCCATTACAGTCGGAAATTAGAATTGTTGGAGTAAATACATTCTTCATCTGCAGCATCGTTGTCGTCGTCGGTAGATAGAGGGGAAATGGACACTTATCTTCGCTTTCGGATTGCCATCGGATGACCTCTTAATCAGTTCTGAAGATTCATGCCTCTTGATGGTTCTGAACATTCAATGTCATCTCTACAACTTAAACATTTGTTTAAACTCCTGGAAAGAGTAGAGCAACTGGCAATGAATACTTTGGCCGTCTCCCTATATGACATTTTCTTTTCCAGGTCATTAGAATTAATTGCTTTAAGGGCGTCTTTCAAAGTTTCCCTTTTCTTTCCATATGTGCTAGGAGCCATATTTGTTTATTATTCCAGCACTGAAACACATACAAACAAACAAAATATTGAAACCTTTTGTACCATGAACCGCCGGCACAAGATACAAGATGCAGTTGTGGCGTAAGGTACACGAGTGTGTGTTACTTTATAAATATGGCAGGCTAGGTTATAATATAGTAATTAAAAAGTTGTAGGCTGATTTTTTACTCACCAAATAATGTGGAATTCAATGCACATTCACAAAATAATCGTTGTGAACTGGTTAAGATATAATTCACAAACAACTGTGGTGAGAAAAAATTACTTTTGAGAAGAAAAAAAACAGCTTTTGTTCCTGTACACACAACCGTTATGCTAAAACCTGCCTACTCACAGAGACACTGCACCACGATACAAAACAGCAGGTGCTCTCAGGAAGACTCGCTAGGTCGCAGCATCTCACAGGTCCAGGCTACACTATGTCTAGGTACAACACTCTCCACTACCTCTTCTCTGTCTGTCTCTGTCTGTAACACTCTTTTACATGTTCATTCGTAAACATATTTGGAGATCTGAAATATGTACTTCCGGTGAAATCTGGATGGAAATTATCTAGAAATAAAAAATAAAAGCATGATAGGTTTCAGAAACTGTCTCTGTAACTTGCGCAATTTTGACGGTATCGGTTGAGGTGTAAAACATCGCTGAATACTTGTCACTTGGTTTAACATATTGTACAGTGCTATCACATCGATGTGTCGCTTCATTGCAAATTCCATATTATGTCTCAAACTATAAAATAATTTTGTTTTTATACAAATAGGGAAACTTTCATGGTTCTTTTAATTAAGAATTGCAACACTATATGAAGTTTTATGTAACTACGCACTTTCAGAGTGAAGATACGGTTGGCACTAGTTTTAGAATGGAGGAGTTGGTTTGTTTGCTGGAAACCTTAACGTACTTTAGTCTGGAAGATCATATCGGATGACGAATGAATGAAATGAATGGAATGATGCCCAAATGAGTCCGGGATCCATAGAGCTTAGTTACCCAGGATAAGGGAAAACCCCAGAATAAGCTGTATTCGGGCAACTCAACCTAACCGAGAGTCGAACTTAAATGTGAGACAGACATGCTATCCCCACACCACAGATGTAGACTTAGAATAGAGAAAATTACGACTTCCAAACTTAGTTCTTAGTCCAATATGTGTTTACAGCTCTATCTTCCATTCGCTTAGTTATACTCTTTTGTTTGATTTAATCTATTTGCACTTTCTGTGCCGCATACTACATGTGGTGAGTAGAGGAAGTATTGTGTTGCATCCAAATGCTGGTTAACAAGAATTTCACCGAAAACACATGTTAGTAATCCTATGAATCCCCTAAAATGCATTTTAAAAAATCCAAAAGAGAGAACAGTACAACTCAGAAATGAAAAGTGGCCCAACTCCAAACTTCGTATGCATGTCTTGCATTTTTCAAGGATACAAAGCGAAGGTTTTCACGAAATTTCTCCGCTTCATACAAAGCTATGCATGGACAAATTTCAATTACGTTTTATTTTTCAAAAAAGCAGTTTTAACGATTTTAGTTTAAAAAAAGAAAGAAAAAAAAAGCATGTGTGAGACACTAGTACAAAGAATACTATACAGCTATTTTACATGGTGCGATGTTTACAAAACGCACACCAGATTTCCAATATTAGAATATCTTGCATCATAAGGCCATCTTTTACATTTCTATAGAACACAAATCACAGGTAAATCTTTCCATAAGACATCAAAGTGATTTCTTGCTGTTTCTAAATCAGTGAATAAACAAAACAACCCAGATAAAACTTTGTTTTAGTCCAATGTAATTCTCAAAGTCTTCTAAATTCCCAGAAAATGACGATTATAGATTTGTATACTTTAGATAATTAACCTAATTTCATAGAATCGCAATATTTGAGGTGTAATTTGTTGAAAAGAAAGCCATACAGTTCTTAGAATTCGTGCAAGTCATTTTCAGGAAGCTGGCACATGTCATATTACTTTTAGAGAGTGACCTTCCAAGTGTTCCAAACTCCCTTAGCCCTACTGTAGCACCTATCTACCGTCTCGTTACGTATGTGACAATCAGTGACGCCCTCACAATATAGGGTTACCGTACAATACCTTTGGCTTTTGAACACGTGTCATTTGTTTGTAATACAACTTAAAAATTAAAATTAGTATTAATAGAAAGAAAAGCTTAAAACGTTTTGGTTATAGTATTACAGTTGGCAGCAATGACGTACAACATTGCGCAATTTTGAAAGTTACAAAGTGGTTGGGATACAACATAGGAGAGTGTTCTGTGTTCTCGGTTATCATGTAAATCATATAACTGTTGTTCAACAAGGCTTGGTGTAGATCCACCCAAATGGCCATCAGTTTGCAGGCGATACTCTGATTTTACGATAAGTAGGTGCATTTGTAAGAGAAATCTCATGGAGCTCAACGCCTGGCTATTGAACTTCTGCTGATGACGATATGGAACTTCTTCGTTGGCCTCCGCGTTCGCCAGATCTGACGCTCTTTGACCTTTTTTTATGGGTTTATGTTAAAGATCTTGTGTACAAACCATCCCATCGTAGATAGTCCATTATCTAGGAGCAAGCATCATATCAGTTGTCCACTATACGGTAGAACGTATCTGGACGGAAATGGACTACAGGCAGTGTTTACCAAAGGACCTCACTTAGAACATCTGTAAGGTACTGCAACAAATTGTTTTAAATTTCTCTTTCCATTGTTAGGTACTATTTCCATATTTTTAAGTTTTATTAAATTTCAGTTACACATATTCAAAGCCCAAAAGATCATGTGTAGTAACCCCGTATTACTTGTAATGCAAAATATATCTGCCTACAACTTCTGTATAAATTCGAATATTTAATTTGGAACAAAATACTATAACTATAGCTGTCGAAAAATTTAATGACACAAATTCTAATCATAGATTTGCCACGCCTTGTGTAGATAAACACACTGTGAAATCAGGCTGTGCAGCCAGCGATATAAACATCATTTGCGCCCACAAAATGTATTTGCACAAAAGGAAAAAGAATAGTAGGTAATAGTCAACTATCAGCCGCCTTTGAATTTTGCAGCTACCCTACTTTGAAAGTAGATCCTACTTACTTACTTGTACTGAAATTCCTATCTCGCATTGGCTCGGTTTAAGCATCTCACTGTTGAAGAAATAAGTGGAAAGTTAGTGTAAGACTAAAGTGTTGTGCAGCAGACAACGGAAACTACACCTATTCAGAGCTCTGATTATCCCCCCCATGCTTTACGCCTGTGAAGTGTGGGGCATGGCAGCGGGTAGTTGGCTCCTGTGGCTCCAGAGGGCGCAGAACACAGGACTTCGGTCCATCTACTCTGTCCCCTTATCCTTCCCCGTGAGACTACTTCACGAAGCCTCATCACTTCCATACGTGGAGGATGAAATTAGGCGCCGGGCAGCAAAATTGTACGCCAAATTACCCAACCATCAAAGCGCCCTGGTTAGATCTCTAGGTGATTATGACCCCACAACACGCCGCTTCAGGTCGTATAGGGTTCCCCGTATGGCTTGCGGGTATATCCCATAACAAAGTAGTTTACCCATCAGCAGCAAAAGCTAAACTACAAAATAATCCCAACAAAGAGCTATTCGGCTCAAAATTCAAACCACCATCAAAATTCAAAATTTAAAAGATAAAAAAGATCTTAAAACTTTGTTTAAAAACTTTTATTTCCACAGAATGCAGACATTGCTGACTTCTGTGAGTCATCAGCAAAGGGGCAAAATAGCCTCCTTATTATATAAGCCTTAACCCAAAATAAAAAACATCACCCTTAATCACTCTTTATACCAAAAATTCTATCTGCGGTTAAACCCTATTAAGGGTAGGTACGCAGCAAAATATCATCGGGCTGAACCACAGCCTGCCAGCATATCGTCGTCGTCGTCAGACAACGGAGTTGAAGGTGAGAATAAGGAACTTGTATACTTACATAATAATAAGCGAAAATGCCGTTATTCCTAAGCTACTGAGTTCCAAGTCACAGATTTGCATTACAGTCCGTGCTAGTGCTCTGTGTTTCAAGTTCAGTCATAGAAAGTTATATAATGTTACAGACCATTATTGCAAAGCATCCAACGTCTGCTTCCCCCCCCCCTCCCCCCCCCCCCCCCGCCGAATACTGTAATTTTTCCGTTAGTTCCCTCGATTTGTCTTCCTTCGTTGCGGTGTAAGGAAAGACCCGACCACCCTTCTACTCTGTTTTGCCCATATCTAACCCTCCCAGCTTAGTAGTTGCATAGATAACTACCAGACATGGGGATTTAAGTTGTTCTGGGATGCACAGCACCACCATCTCCTACCTTTCTAACCACTTAACTGATAATTTACTTATAACAATCCAAAAGATACCAGGGTGTAACTCTGCTACATAATTAAGTTCTTCATAGTTGAGTATCGTTTAGAGCTAGGATCATTGGATAAGTTATTTGAATAACCCACAGATTGCAGCAGCGTTTCTGAAGTTATGGTTTCCCGAACATCTTTCATTGAAACATGTATGTAGATAATCCACAGGTGATTGTTACAGTGCAAATGTGTGTATACAGGATACATGGAGAATATAAACATCGTAGGTTATTAAAGTCTAGGAAGCGCAAAGGGCCACGTCAGTTCATACCATTATACAAACACTGTATCGTAATGTTCAACCAATTTCACGTGGATCACGGAGTAACGCGGCCACAAAAGCTTGGAAGTTGACGCACGTAGAGGACGACAGAAATCCGTTACGACAATAAAAATCATCAATAAAGTACAAGAGATTCCGCAGGATCGCCAGCTGAAGGTGTCCGAAGCTGCTGAAGCTCTGGGTCTTTCAGGGGAACGTGTTTTTTACACTTTGAGGGAAGAGTGGGATAAGAAAATATCTGCAAAATCGCTGCCCGCAAATTCTGACTCGGGATTAAAGATAATCAGAGTTCAAATCACAGAGATCCTGACGACTTTGTTCATCGGCTTGTAATATGATAAAAGATAAGTGCATGTGAAACAAAATAGGAGTCTAAGCAATGGAAGTACCAAGATTTTCCACCAATAAAGGGAGCAAACTATGTGAACTAGGCCGGTAAAATGATATCGTCAGTTGCCGAGGATGTGATGCTGATTATCTTGCCTCAGGAAAACCTATCAGCGGAGCATATTATACTAATCTTTTGGACCAACTGAATACCCAAATACCTGAGAAAAGGCCGCTTTTAATGAAGAAGAAAGCCATTTTCCATTAAGCCGGTTCTCCCCATCATTGATGTTTTGTTGCAATAAACAAAGCGGTACCTATATGATACGCTGTCATATCCATCTTATTCGCTTGACACATGTAACAACATTACAAGTTAATTTGTTATCTAAACAGAGGCAGCTCTTTGATGGAAGCAACTTTTTCTTCTCCTGTGATTTTTTAACACTCATACACACACTCATGTGAATACTGGGTGCCCCGAAAAAACACCGACAACGCTTAGTATGTTGTGCTGGACGGAAAACTGATCGGTTTTTGAATAGGAACCCCTGTCCGGAAATTCACGGTTTGCGTACTGGAGAGCGTCGAAGTTTGAGAACTGACGGTTGCCACAATTTATTGACATTCGTTTTGGTAGCTTAATAAGGAAGGTATGCAACTCTTTAGCCATCTGTGTACTGGGATGAACGACCTGAGCATAATAACATTCCTGCGCATGCGCTAAATTCCTCCATAGAGTCCTTGGTACGCATCCTACTGCATTACTTGTGTAGTTTCCAGTACAGTAACGTTTTTAACAGCCGTGCAACACGTACCAATACACAGCTCCAGCACACTTTGATGTAAATGTGCGGAATCACTTCAACGTCCAATGTCCAAATCGTTGGATTGGTAGAGGTGGACCAGTTCCTTGGCCAGCACGGTCGCAAGATCCGACACCTGTCGACTATTTTCTGTGGAGTTGTATGAAGAGTATGGTGCATGGTACTCCTGTAATGTCAGCAGAGGACCTTATGACTCGAGTCCATGGAGCGACTGAAAATCTTCAAAGACAACCACACGTATTGGTTCAGGTGCATGAGGCTCACCACCGCCGGTGTGGGCTCTGTAATGACGTTAGGATACAAAGTTCGAAGTCCGTTTGCAATGTACACAGCTCGATGTTGGGTTTATTGATGAAATGTGATCGTGCACCCATATCACACTTCGATGCGCTACAGTGTCCAAACCGTGCATTTCCGGACAAGGATTTCTGTTTCAAAACCCATCAGTTTGCCGTCCCGCACAACATACTAAGCATTCTCGGTGTTTTTTTTTTTTGTTTTTTTTTTTTTTTTTTTTGGGACAACCTGTACATATGTCGCCTTTTAACATCTCTTATCGGTGGCTTTTTGCCGCGGCCTTTTAGCATTGGAACAATAATTGTTCAAAACCAATGATGTTCACTTGTTTAATAGTTGGGTGATATTAATTACATTGAATTCATACACACATTCACACTCTCATTCATACTACCAGGTTTTAGGGAGGATGGGAAATAATTGTGGCTAAAGAAAAATTCGCACCCTTCAGCCGTAAATCGAAACTAAAATCTCTGGATTTGAGCCTATCACGCTAATCACCAGACCACAGAAGCTTTTTACTTTCTCTACTACGTTTAGTAAAGTAGATGAAGCTTTGTATTCCACCCAAAAATTCGATGTCGAGATTTCGCCGGAAATACATGTTTTGAGCCTCTCTGAATCCAAAAAAGCAGTTTTAGAAAGAGCTCCGTGTGTGTCTGTGTGTGTCTGTCTGTCAGTCTGTGAACAGCATAACTCAAAAACGAAAAGTCGGTTACAAACCAAAGTAGGTATTTAAGGTTAATGTCTTTTAAGAATGCGACAAGAAGTTTCTGAATAAAACTGTTCCACCCTAAACTACCCTTTACATGGAAAATTATTAGAAAATGTTGATTTTCTTGAAAATGGCTCTAACGATTTTGATTAAAATGCCATATGTTTGAGATGTTTTATGGCAAATTAAATGTGGGTATATCTTGAATTTTTAGGCTATAGTCCATGAAGTCCTATTTACTCTGGATAACTTTTGCATAACTGGTAAACCGTAAGAGATAGCCCAAATCTTACTCCACAAAAAATGTGGACATTGCTAAAACACACAATTTATGTCCAAATATATTTTTTGAAGTGTGAACCATTTCCGAGATATTCCTCGTTATTTGTGTAAATTTTGGAGAACTTATTCTTCTGTCAAATGGAACATGGTTATTCATTTGTATATGTTAACCGTGCAAAGAGAACGGAATTTGAAAGCTTTAAAACATTTGACTATCGCACAAAGCATACTGTATTCTAATATTCCCCTTGCACCTACAAGGAAATAAGCAATAAGATAATTTGTACAAATGTTTATCTTAACTAACACGAAGATATAGGAATATGAGTTTGTGGGAATGGTTAGTACAAGAGTAGAGAAAGTATAAGGGTGCAACACATCAGATTTGTGCAATACATTTAAATCGTGAGTTGAGACCTATTTTGTAAACAAAGAATCTGACTTTCTCATCGGGATAAAGACGATGGAGCATACTCGACCAAGTGCATGATATGTTGATATGTTGAAAAATCTGACAAGTTGGACTCACATGACTTTCTCTACTCTTGTGCTAACCATTCTTACAAACTCTTATTCCTGGATCTTCTTCGTGTTAGTTGAGATAAACATTTGTACAAATTATCTTAGTGTTAATTTCCTTGTAGGTGCAAGGGGAAAATGGGAATAGGCTTTGAGCGATAGTCAAATCTTTTAAAGCTTTGAGATCCCGTTCTCTTTGCACGGTTAACATATAAAAATGAATAACGAAGAGACATCAAATCCAGTAGCCATCAAGCCAGTAGTTTTGACAGAAGTTTCTCCTGAAAAATTTCTAAGTTTAAAATTCAGGCAGAATTAGTTGCTAAAATTTGTGGACTCATAACTGAGCCCATTTTAGAACTTAATCTAAAGAAAATCCATTTGCACACAGTTATTGGATGGATAGAATTGGTAAAAATAAAATTCAGTTTAATGACAGGCCATTTTGATCAAAATTCCGTTTTAGATTCTCCTCCTGAAAAAAATGAGTAGAGAGATAGTTACAGAATTCAAAGGATGTGGCCTGAGCGCTATTCAAAAAATAAATAAATTCATGGTAAGTGAGGAGGGGAAACTTCTTTCCTGTATTTTGAATTTGTTTGACCTAGGGTTTGCTCTTTTGACATACAACACTATTGACAACGTAAAGGCAACTCTTTCCTAGATACCGTTCTTAAGTAACCATGAAGATATACTTTTTAATTATGTAAGTCTTATAGAAATTTTGAAAAACCAATTGTAAAGTGGCAATGTAGATGCTGTTAGAAACTTTAATGCCTCTGAAACATAAAAATCCAAGATTTCTTGAATTTTCAAAATTGTGTCTGCAGTCACTGTGGTTACCAGTCTGTAATGCAGATTCTGAAAAAAGTTTTCTCTAGATTTAATTTAATTGTGACCGACGGACGTCTTGGAAAGTCAGAGAAAAATATTAAAACATGCGCAATGCTTCAGTTTGGAGATGCTTAGTAATTACTAATATTGTAATATTGTAAGGTGAAGAAGTCAAGTCATAGAGTTTTAAAATAATATAGGTAAATTTATGTTTTACATGGTAATCCATTGTAAATATTAATAATTTCAATTTAGCCGTTAAAAAGGATAGGTACCAATACAGTAATACGAATACAAAAATAATTCATTTTCCTACAATTTCCATCAATCGCCATCAAAAGCATAAAACAACCTCCATCAATCTCCGCTTTCACCAATATTAAAACACAAGTGAGAAAATTAATCTCCACAAATACCTGCCTGTGATGATGGTGGTGATGATGATGATTATGATGATGATGATGATGATGATAATAATAATAATAATAATAATAATAATAATAATAATAATAATAATAATAATAATAATAATAATAATAATAATAATAATAATAATAATAATAATAATAATAATAATAATAATAATAATAATAATAATAATAATAATAATAATAATAATAATAATAATAATAATAATAATAATAATAATAATAATAATAATAATAATAATAAATCATAATCATAATCTAATAGATAAACCACTTCAGATTTAAAGGGTGATAGGCAAAAAAGGTGTGTGGGGGGGGGGGGGGAGAAGCTACGTCGTAACCTATAGGGATTGATGACTCAGTTTTTTGAAACATCTCTTTTGCGATTTGTAGTAGTTCTATTACTTGTGTTACGCTAAACTTTCATTTTCCTTTGAGGTTCTGTTTTCCTGCTATTTCTAACAAACAACCATTCAGTGTTTTAAACTTCGATGTGAAATTGGAGATCTAATGCACGATTTCATGTTCGCTGAATAAAACCAATGTGCAAATTTTACAGTGCGCATGCGTGTGGCTCCATGAATAGCTTAAAAAAATAAACGTGGTTTATTAAAATTACTTAAACGTTTTATATTCAATTTCATTCCAGAATGATATGACACCTCTAATGCCGAATGTTTAGTTTCCATCCTCACTACGAGTTCGTTCTGGATTTATAACGTTAATGTTGTTTTCTTTACATTGAGATTACTTTCTTACGACCAAGTGTAAGAGAAATGTTGCAATGATATTCTCTTTGGACTTACAAACACATTACGCCCCTGGCAACACGACCTTTGAGACTACCTGGCATAACTAATATAGAAGACATCCTGGCTCCCCCCGCCACCGAGGCAAGGAGTATATGACTCGGAAAACATTTGAAGCCGCCTGTACACCCACAGCAAAGATGCTCCTCAGCTCCGGAGTCACGATAACGGAAGGGGCTACAAACTTACTTTATGCAACTGGATTTCTGGTGAAAGGGAGAAGGCAGAACAACAGTCACCGTTGGTGCTTATTGCTGGCGAATTGAAAGGAGCATGAAGAAGGGAACACCATCTTTGATGCATCTACTTCCGCCCGCTTCGATTTGCTCTCCAGACAGAGGACCACGTCTGTAACTTTAGGTTACTATGCTTTCCGCTCACAGTGCGCCCTAAAATGAAATAAAACAACTATATGGCTGTCGTATTTCTAAAGTGTCACGCGCACTATTTATGCTGTTGTAGTATAGAAGTTGTGTGATACAAACTAGTTCCTTATTTAATATCCTATTTATCTTAATATTTACATTTTCATAACGATATGAATAAAATATATTACGTAACAGAGTTAATGCACTAAAATGCTTGCAAAGTTTTATAAACAAATAGGTAAGATGATCTTTGGGTTTAAACTTATCTCTTGTGATGACGAAAGCGCGTGCATCTATCATGACCAGTTGTGCCCAACCTTATGCGAAGCAGGGGAAGGCGAATTTGACTCCACCAACTTTTCGCCGAGTATAATGCATTCATAGGACACAGAAACGGACCTTTCTAATCCTTGGTTACCTTAATGAGTGAAGGGGAAATGCTTCATGCACAAAACAAAGGAGATGGGAGTAGAGCGACAAGATGACGTCATGAGCACATAAGAGACAAGGTTGGCCATCGCTGATGGTGACAGTCTGTTGATATCGCATGCCTGGCCTTGTGTTGTATTGCATAGGGTTTATACCGACATCACCATTCAAAGGTGCATTTGAGCCAATCAGGGGAAAAAGGAAAGGCAGCGCGGAAGAATACAAGTTAACAGGGCAAGGTTATAATAAACAGGGCTTGAGCAAAATTGTAGGTTAATACTCTTACTCTCATCTCTAGCTATCGCCTTGGTAGTGTACGAAATGTGCTCGTCTCTGCATCACACTGAGCAAGTTAGTGGTGAAAGTTCTGCAACAGGAGAGGAAAGTATTCGGCTCCTTAAGAAGAACAACGTGGTGCCGAAAAAAGCCAAGAGGAAGTTGTTACAGAATTCATTTGCAGCGACTTTTCGGTTCCCCACAAGTATCCTCCATGTGACGTATAACCCAGTCTCTCTCTCTCTCCCTCTCCCTCTCTCTCCTTCATCTTCTTCGCTATATACATTTCATGTTTTATTTACTTCTAGAAAATGCAAATTCCGGGGAAGCGTGCAGTCTAGTTGTAAGAAATCCTGTGGTTTTTATCGCTTGTTAGGCCAAGTCATTACCGGCCTCTCAAGGCGTCATTAACATTCAAACGTCATTAGAACACGGTTGGTAGCGTCGCCATTGCTTCACCCCCTCCTCTTTGTGCCTTTTGTTCCGTTGTTTGGGGCTTTGACAAACTGTGATTGAGACGGTGCGCAGACTCGACACAGTAGCGCCGCGTGTAGGCGGAGAGCCGCACTAATGAGCTGGAAAGAGAGAGTGATACATGGCTATGGAAAAAAAAGTTTAAAAAAAGCAGGGGAGGAAGAGATGAGCGAGTAATGGCGGACAGGAGGGGGGCGTGGCTCCAATGGGGAGGGGGAGATGCTAACAATGTTTCCTATTGTTGTGTCATCTTACATGTCTCTAATCCACGGTATGGACCTACGATTAAACAGCGTGAAAATACGCGCTGAAAGAAATCTCTAAACATAACGGCAAAAATGTTCAGTTGTTGGTCGAGTTAAAACGCATTTAGATTAAAACGTGCGTGAGTGTTTTGGTAACTTTCCTTCTCGATGTTTGTTGCACTGTCTGCAAACTAGACAGAGACCTCCACTTTCTTAAAGATTTCACGTAGGTAATCATTTCCACAGCTCCAACTTCCACAGAGCACGATGTTCAACAAAAACAACAATAATAATGCTGAGCTCACGCTCTGGTGACATATCCATCTTTTAATTGTTACATCAAAACATTGCTAATGGGTACATGAATACTTATCATTGGTTCCAGATTATGAAAATGGAATTATTTATTCGGTCATTTTCTAGTTATAGGGTAATATTTTCGATTTTGCGTAATTATTTTGTCATTTTCTTGACCTGTGCTTCTCTATTTAATCCTTTGCGTGCATTTATAGTTGATGTATACAGAACTTTATATTATTGGCATAAGAATAAGGAATATAGTGATAACGATAAGGATATTGATCACAAATTAGATATAGAAAGTGATCATGTATACTTATATATGTTTATCTAAGGAGGAGACTCGGGTTCGATTCTCGGTATCGACTTGGGTATTTTTTCCGGCTGGGAGAGCTGGTCCGGATGCACTCAACCTCATGAGGTCCCTTGCGGGGGCAATTGAACAGCTGCTTGAGGGAAAAGGTTGGGAAACAGCATTCACTGGCCAGGAGGACTTGGAACGCTACGTCACACCGTCTAGAACTGCACCCCAACTCATAACGCCCGTTGTGGAAAGAGACGGTAAACGCAGTGGTTGAGTGGTTGGCTTTGACCCGGCAACGAGCTGTTGCATCGCTGAGTTTTATATACCTACATATAGGGTGTTCCTTAACTCGGGGGCAACATACAAATGTTACGTGTTTTGAGCACACCCCCTCCTATTTTTACTTTCTCTGCTGGTAAGTAGAGGAAGTATTGTAGTCCACCCAAAAATTCGATGTCGAGATTTCACCGGAAATATATGTTTTGAGGCCCCCTGAATCCAGAAAAAAGGTATTTTTAGAAAAACGTCTCTGTGTGGTGTGTCAGTCTGTGGACAGCATAACTCAAAAACGAAAAGTCGGTTAAAAACCAAAGTTGGTATTTCAGTTTGTCTTTCAAGGATGCGACAAGAATATTTTGAAGAAAATAGCCCCACCCTAAACTACCCTTTACATCGAAAATTTTTCGAAAATTTTGATTTTCTTGAAAATGGCTCTAACGATTTTGACTAAAATGACATATGTTTAAGATATTTTGATGACAAATGAAATTTATATTTTGAATTTTCTGGCTATAGCCTATGTAGTCCTGTTTACTCTGGATGACTTGAATAACTCATAAACCGTAAGAGATAGACCAAACAAGGGAGAAAAAAAAAAAGTAGATCTTGCTAAAAATACACAATTTATGTCCAAATAAATGTTTGTTGTAGAGTGAATCATTTCGGAGATATTCCTTGTTACTTGTGTAACTTTTGAACAACGTATAGGTACTTCTGTCAAATGCAACATCGGTATTCATCTGTTTGTATGTTAACCGTGCAAAGAGAACGGAATTTGAAAGCTTTAGAAGATTTGACTATCGCTCAAAGGCTATTGTGTTCCCATATTCCCCTTGCGCCTACAAGAAAATAAGCAATAGGATAATTTCTGGAAGTGCTTGACTCAACTAACACGTAGAACATGTAGGAATAAGAGTTTGTAAGAATGGTTATTACAAGAGTAGAGAAAGTCATGTTATTGTAACACATCAGATTTTTTTTACTTTTACATTATTTAATAATGTACCAAATTTCATTAAACTCAATGAATATTAACCCGTGCCACAATAAGCTTAAGCACTGAAAGAGTGTTTGTATTTTTCTATTGGCATAAACAACTGAAACCAGCCTGTACGTGTTTCCCAGATATGCTTAATATATTTAAACGGAAGAAATTTAAGCAGGTATTAATATGCAGGTAAGAGAACATACAAAATGTGGGAATTCAGCTTAAATCAATACTAGTTTTAACATACGTACGTTTCTTTTCAGTGTTTCTTTTTTACAGTCAGGGTATTGTCTTCGCTGATCTTGCACACACCGGAAATTGAATTGGTTTTTTTTTTATTCATTGGCCGTTGTTAGTCCATTCAATAATCATTTCATTAAGTTCACTCTCCTCTTTGTCGTATAATTTACCAGTGTCTTTGGCGCTAAGGTAGGAAGTGTTTCAATTCCAAGAAACTGGATCCTTATTTAACAAATCTAAATGTATGCTAAACTTCAACTATACAAATGTCCAAACTCTTGACTGAAATGAACTCATCAGTTCCCTTATATGAAATAATAAATTCAAAGCTCAGTCTGATAGTAAATATGTTCCAAATAGCCTATGCAAACGTGCTAAATTTAAATTTATAGAACTCTTTAGCTCTGATCAAGCGATTGCGAAGACCACTTTAAACTGTCGGGGGCATTGTGAAGCTAACCACATCCCAAGCACCATTACTGCATCCCACTCATGATGCCCGTTGTGGGAGGTTGAATGGTAGGCCTTGGCGCTGCAGGGGCTGTTGTGCTGTGGAGTATAGCTCAGTTTGGCCCTGATCAAGCTGAATTCAGATTTGATTCAAACGTGCTATTCACGAATCTCAAGAGGACATTGAAATCTAAAGTTGCAGAACTTTGCTCACATTAGGAGGAGGGGGGGGATATTACCTCAGGTGCAACATTCCTGACCAATTCAGTAATGTCTGTGACCCGAAGAAAACAGTTCTTAGGTCAGAAGTCAAAAAGTCTTTTCCACAAACTATTGTTCCAAAAGATTACTTTTCCACCCACTTGACGTTAATCCAGATATATATTTGCAGACATGATTTCATTGCAAATTTGTGGGCACAAGAGAGATACAGGAGGTTGAAGCGATAGTCATAATTTAAAAAGTGAATCCCTATATGCTTTTAATTATTTTTTAATGTTGACTTTGCGGCACTTACAGACGACATATAGGTAGTTGTACAATTGTAGCACACTCATATTCACACACGAGACACTGATCATACCCAGAAACCGTGTTTAAAGAAAAAGTCGTCAAGCCCACCCGGGCCCCTCCCATAGTAGGAGACCAGTTGCATGCTCTTTGCATGAAATCGCAGAAACACTTAACAGAACTGTTGGATAATTTAATAAACAGAGATGAATACCTCGGAAATAGTTAATGCCAGAAAAAGTTGACATAACTTCTGTGTTCCACCGAGATTCACATGTTTGATGAAAGTTTTTATATGTAGGTATATCTCTTAGGGTGCACAAGTTATACGAAACGAAACCCCGGCGCGACAGCCCACGAAGGGCCAAGCCTTACCGCCCAGCCACTGCGTCCCCCACCTCTGCCCACTACAGGCGTCATTGGTGAGGTACAGTACTGGAGGGTGGGACGTGGTCAGCGCCCTGAGCCCTCCCGGCCAGTTATGCGGTCTTCTAGACCTGGGACCGCTACCTCTCCATCAAGTAGCTCCTCAATTGGTCCCCCTGGGACCTAACAAGGCTGAGTGCACCCCGTGCCAGACCTCCCAGATGGGATAAAATCCCCATGCTGGTACCAGGGATCGAACCCGGGTCCTCCGCGCCAGAGGCAAGCGCACTACCAACTGCGCTACGGAGGCGGTCCTCACAAGTTATACACATTATACAAAATGCATTCAGAATGATGAAGGTTCCAAGGTTATACATAGAAAATTAAATAAATAAAAACACAAATATATCTATATGAAACATACATTTTAATTAATTATTCATTCATTTTATTTATTTACTTACTTATTTACCTATTTATTTACCCAGAAGTAGTCCTTGGGAGAAAGCATAAATTTAAAGATTTCAGATAAAGAGGACTATGGTATGTAGAGATATTCTTAAAAAAAATTGTGTCGTATCTTTGGAATACATTGAATCAATTTTAAAATATATCCGACGTTGCACAAGTGGCCCTCCTCTGAAAATCCATTTGCTTATTTAAGAGGTTTCAAAAGAAGTATTTCCACGGAGGTCTCGATGTCGAAATTTTGGTTATTTTGGTTATTACTTAGATGACAGTTAAAGTAAAAACAACAATCGTGAAAGATAGAATAGTTATACCTTATTTCAAGATAAAAGGCTGCTATATTTTCTGAAAATGTAATATTTTATAAAGATAGGTATAAATATTTGGCACTTTTTGTTTACCCAGAAATACATCATTGGGTGATGAAGCCTTAAAAGATTAAACTAACACACCATCATATGGTATGTCTGATTGAAGCAAATACATTAGTGGAGAAATTCAGCAATGATTTTCTGAAGCAAAGTATTTATAATTAGTAGTAGGCATACTTTTTACAGAAGAGATCACGCGATTCACTTGTTCCTTATGCTTCTTGTTGGTTAACGCAATGTGGTAATGTGGTTACTGCTTGCCAGTGCGAGATTTCCCATTAAATAGTGTTGCCCTAAACTGCACAGCAGAAGAGGAAATCCGATTAGCTCAGGTGTGCAGTAAATAGATAATTCTCCCTCAGCAGGCATTATGCAACTTGTTTTCAACAACCATAATGTCCTTAAGCGCCGCTGAAGCTACAATCGAGCCCTTCCAAGAGCTTCAAGTGCCTCTCGGCCAGCGAGTGCTTTGATGACTGGTTTCATTCAATGGACAAGTGCACAAAATTTAAGGGGGAATACTTCGAGAAGCAATGCAGCCCAAAACAGGAAGCATTTGCAGTCTTAGCTACGTAACAGGTAGGTCATGACTTAAGCGTGTGACCGCAGACAATAGGATGTTTGCAAAGTTGTTCCTAGAACGCAAATCTCTATACTCGTACATTGTAATCATATGAACACGCTCCCTTGAACAATATGCTCTTCCTTACGCTTATCAAGCTGAATAAAAGGGTATATTCACTTAGGGCAGTGGTTTACAAATGTTCTCAGTTTGCATCTCTTTTGTGAGCTCTGCAATTACCGTGCACCACCTCGAATTTTTACATTTTTTTCCTCCTCAATGCTAACATTTCAAAATTACGTAGAATAAAAAATCAGAGGGTTTACAACTTTACAACACAATGACCAATTTTATAAAAACTACATAATCTTGGTGGAATCAATATTTAGAATTGAAATAAAAAAATACGCCACAAGGTTTAAATAAATTCTGATGGTTAAAGTGAGATGTCTTTCACTAACTACTACCTATTTTATTACATTTTCTACCACGTACATAATAGTAGAGGAAGTACTGCATTGCATACAAATATTCGATACCGAATATCACTGGAAATACACATTTTGTGGTCTCCTAAATAAATAAACATAATAATTAAATAAAAGTAATAAATAACTAAATATATGTAATTAAATAATTAAGTAAATAAATAACATTTTAAGAAACAGGTACACGTGTGTGTGCGTGTGTGTGTGCGCGCGCGCGTGTGTACACGAAGATTTTCAAGAAAATTCTCCACCCCATACTATCCTTTACATGGAACATTTTTCGAAAATTTTAATTTTCTCAAAAATGGTTCTAACGAGTTTGATCAAAATACCGCATGCTTAAGAACCTCTCATGACAAATGAATGAATTTAATTTACTGGGAATAGCCTCTGAAGTCCTCTTCATTCTGACTGGCTTTTCACAACTGCTAACTCTAAAACATAGACAAGACCTTGCGAGATAAAAAATGTAGATCTGGTTAAACCACACAATTTATATGTAAGTTGTTATGGGTATGCGTGTGTAGACGTTAGTGGTGACTTCTTGAGTTAAGCTAAAACATAACTTCCTCCACCGTTTTTCTCTACAGTATATGCTTGGATAAATAAAACATAAAATTGGTCGAATGTTTGTTTATCAATATGTAATCACTCCATTATCGTTTACTTCTGCAATAAATTAACATAGGGAAATAGAGCTTTAAAGTATAATTTATTGGTATTCTTTCATTTTTTGCTTAAAATGTACTGTTTAGACATAAAATGATATTGAATAATTGAATCCAGCGTGTCTATCGGAATGAATTTGTGGATATACGTTTGGCAAGCGCGCAAAGTGAAAGGTCAGGAATGTTGATTTTGCTCAGGTCTCGTGAATACTGCTCGGAAAGCTTGAAAGAATACTACCGCGCTCCCCTCAGTACTTGCAGTAGCCGATAAACACACTGACAGGTAGCGGATTCAGTTTTCTAGGTGTGCTTTTACTCGTCGTAGTTGTAAACGTATGCTTATTAGTAGTAGCCGTATTAGTAAACAAATCATTGGCTTTTTCAGTCCTACTCTGTTACCAGACTGTGCAGATAATGTATTCAATAAGGTTCAATTGTCTCCTTTACCTTTCTCGACAGATGAATTTGTTATTTGACTTTTTATACTTCATATTTGAATCTACCATGACACGAAATCTGCGCACTCATACCTATATAGGTATCCTGCATCTACAACTCAGAAATGGATGAGATTATCCAGTGAATAGATTGTACACCGTCGTCCTGGTTCACGAAGAACACGTGTGTTCACTCCCGAAATGGATGCGGTTTTAATTGCAGTAAGAGAGAAAACCCCTTTCCCTGCTTCTGAAATGTAAGCACATTCACGATTCCCTGGGTCAGTTCGAACAGCTTTGCGACGTGTAAACGATGCAGAACTTCTTGCACAAACAGCAACTAAACACGGATATCTGACAGTCGATCACAAATTGTTTCATCTCACTTTTGCAGAGGAAAATGCCAACTGCGACTTGAATAGCATAATTTTCTCAGAGGAGGTGGTATTTTCTTCCTGTCTAGCGTTCAAAGATGTCCCGATGCGATGCAAAATACGCGACTTCACAATTTAATCAGGGTCGCATGTCTTTTTGGGGTTGAATATGAGGGGGCGGTCTAATTGTGTTGTAGAAGCTTGACGATGCATCGAGCAGTGCGCAATACTTGAAAATATTTTGATTTCCTCTTTGAGGGTGAGATATGCTGATGGAAGTGCTGAATTCGTACAGGATAATCATCCAGCTCACACATGTCGGAAAGTTTCAAATTGATTTTCTGAGAGGCAGGATATTGGAGAGAGGCAGGATACTGCTCTCCCTGTTCACCATATTAGAGTCCCCATTAAAATGTGTGCGCTGTGGTGAAAAAGAAGCTGAGCTCGAATTTCCCTGCAGATACGCGAAAGACAAAAGATGACTTATGAGCACAAGTTCAAGAATCCTGGGATGTTGTGGCTTCTTATCCGTGTTACTGCAGGGATTTAGTTTCATACATGCCCCAAAGATTAAGTGTAGTTATACCTACCTACTGAAGGTTCATGCTACAGATTTTTATTGTGTTTATTCCACGTGTTTTAAGTTTAAAGCATAATTGTTTTTCATTTATTCTTTTTGTTATCTAAAAAGAGCAGTTTAGTAGAATTACGTCCTTGTGTGCATAGACCTAAAACTTGAAATGCTAAAGTTATAATAATTCAATAGTATGTTCTATGTAATATGTCCAAGTCATAAAATTAACCACATAAAAATAATAAGTAACGTGATATTTGAACCGAAAAGCTTACGAGTGTGTTGTAAACGTCCTGGCCATTGCAATGTTGTAATAGGCCCCCTTTTCAGCAGCTCATAATGTGACCATTCCATTCCACAGTGCGTTGTAAGTACAGCTATTACGAAGGCACACGAAGCCCTACGATCGGCACATGGAATCTGGGGGATGACTCCCTTTATTTTAATCCCCGACTGTGCAAACAGGACAGAGATAGTGATATGTTATGAAGCATGTCGCTATATGCTGGTCTTGAAATTCCATCTTATTTCCGCGACATCACGAGAAACAACCGAATAGTGACATTTTAAAATATTGACAAAATGTTGATAAATTCAAACCAATAATAAAGATATCTCGAAAATGGCAGATGCCAAAAAAATTCATTTGAAATAAATTGTGTCCTTTAAAGAATACAGTACCTGGGCGACCGAGCTTCGCTAGGCTTTTCTTTTCTGTTCCTTTTTTCTTAATCGTGTTTTTTGAGAGATAGATTATTTAGATAAAATTGAAAAGCAAAATTTTAACCAAATATAAATTTTCATCCTAATTGCTGGAGCCGTTTCTGTGACGAGACCTTTAATATCCTCGCTAGTTTGTTGAAATGAGCCCATTAACAGAGAAATTATGGCCAAAATAAAGTTTATGACTAATTGTGACAATTACGTGTAGACTAAGATAGCTAAGTCAACTTTCTTTAGATTTTCTGAAAGCTCTTGACGATACCTTTAATATCCTGGCTTGTTTGTTTAAATTGGCCCATTAACAGAGAAAGTATGGCCAAAATAAGGTTTAGAGTAATTGTGACTGTTACGCGTAAAATCGCGTGTTTTTTTTTTTTTTCTTCTTTTTTCTTTTTTCTTTTTCAGGAATGACACCTATATAAATAAACTTAATTAGCAAAATCCTCTCTGAATGCAAAATTTGATCGAAATCGTTAGAGCCGTTTCCAAGTTGCGCGGAATATATTTATATACAATAATTGCTCGTTTAAACATATAAGATTTTCGTGGTGTACGTTTTAAATTATCTCATGGTTCACCCGTTATACAAAGTTATACAAAATCTCTTCCGATTGAAGAGGCCTTCACAGACTATTTCATGAAAATTCAAGATATACATTATATTTTTCATGAAATATCTCAAATATATGGTATTTTAATCAAAAACATTCAAGCCGATTTTCAGAAAATAAAAAATTTAAAAATGTTTTCATATAAAGGGTAATTTATATTTGGCTGATTGGTTGGTTGATTAATTTATTGATTGATTACATATAGGAGTGGATTCCGCACTTATCCCGCTGATTCAGACTTTGTACGTCAGACCCCTGGCGGAAGGAATGAAATGATAATACCCAACGGGCGGTCGGTAAGCCACCAAGAGACACCAACCGAGGGCGGGTCTCTGCAGGTTTATAGGTAGTTCTTCATCTCAACGCGAGGAATCTGCCATCCAGGTTTCGACTAATGCCCCTCCTCCCTAGGGCAGACGATCGCAATGCCACCTCAGCACCGACAGTCGTATTTCCTTTTATTGAATGCTTAAAAATATGACAAGTTGCTAGGCTAGTTCTTAGTCTCTTTTATTATTTATTTTTTAAACCTATTCAACGCCGCTTTAATCTTAGATCATATCCAGATGGTTTCCTGTAGTTCCTTTGATACACCATCAGTGTGTCACAGTGCAGCTTTTGAGAAGTGAATATCTAGTCATTTATTTGCTTGCGACCGAAGTATGCCACTATACTACCACCTGAGCTATTTGTTAAATAAAAAGATCCAGTTATTATTTATTTATACCAACAAACTTAATGCTGGTATTTTTAATCACACAAGCCGTGTGTGGGCAATATCTGAGAGGTAGATTCGGAACTGAAAAACTCAATGCCACAGTTGAAATATGAACCACAGACCCTCCCTGCTCTAACCCTTAAGCTACTGCGACAACTTGCCAGAATAACACTGAATTCTCCAACCAACTCGTATTTCTCCCGGTAAACCACAAAGGGAGTCTCACATCAGAGACAATTACCCCAATGGCAACTTAGTGTCGTAATCCCAGGACATAAAGTACGAGCTTACGGGAAAGTACGAATCGGCTGGGGAATTTAATGTCGTACTGGCAAGTTGGCCGTGCTAGCTTAGCGGTTAGAGCAGCCGCTCGATAAGTGGAAGATTCGTGGTTCAGATCCCGACTATGGCATTGCATTTTTCAGTCCTGATTCCATCTCTTAAACATTGCCCACACACGGCTTGTGTGTTCAAAAACACCAACATTAAGTTTGTTGGCGTAAATAAATAATAATCGTAAAGCTTATTTGTTTATAATTGTACGAATAGTGTTACTTGGTTGGTGATTTATAATTTATATGATAATGCACGTACATGTGTCGGCAATGCCTCGAGTGAAAAGAGTAAAAGATTGATGCTTTATTAAATGACGTTATAATCAGAATTTGCGTTATCCTTGCAAAGCCACTCACGCATACCCAGAGAGAGAGAGAGAGAGAGAGAGAGAGAGAGAGAGAGAGAGAGAGAGAGAGAGAGAGAGAAATCTCATAGCTTCTACCGGCGGCAAAGGGCTGATTCAAAGGAACTTCGAGACATTATTAGACGGCAGGAAGCATTGTTGTTTCAAACAGTAAACGTTTGACTGACAACACTGTAATCCTGCTTCAAAGTTCACATCAACGTGAAGCAAGTGTAAAATTATTGCTTCAAATTGGCGATCCGACATAGGACACGAGAAGAAAGGGTGACCCTCAGGAAGTGAGGAGGCCAACCAGGAGTCTAACCAGAGACCACTAAGTGAGAAGAAAGAAGACCAGCGTCAAAGTCAACATCGTCAGGGGACATCTTGTACAGCAAAAGAACAAGGTACAAAGTGTTATTAGTTTTAAAGTGAATTAATGTATATGTGCGTAAGAAGTGGCAGAATTTTCCAGCAAGTATGGAAGTTCAGGAGGGAGAAAATAGTAACAGTGGCAGGAAACTATTGAGAAAGTTACTGAGTCAGGAGAATGCAATAGAAATGTACAAAATAGTTTAGAATAAGAGTCAGAAAGTCATAGAAATAGGGAAATTCATGTAAATAATTCAGAAATGCAAGGAAATAAGCGAGGGCTTTAGCGCGCACAACTGCTGAGGTCATTAGTGCGGAAATATGTTAGGGGCAGTTATGGAAATGTTAAAAAAGAGTGCGAACTCTACCACTACAGCAAGTGTGAAAGAAGGACATGCTCCCTAAATGAACTCCTAAAAGAAAACAGATAGACCAACGAATTAAAAGGAACTAGTAAATAATGGGTAGCCACCTATACAGTTTCACTCCTACAGTAAGTGTATGGAACATGCACAAGTTTAAATATGTTAAACATTTAATTTATGCTTTAAGTTTTGTTAAGAGGGTATACCATTGAAAAAAGTTATTTTCTTAAGTTTTCATTTTAATGGGTCTGAATATTTATTCTGAAGTTTATCACATGTAAATATAGAATGATTTTAATTTCCTTTCAATATCTTATAGTCTTAAATTGACGAGTTTGAAAAACGAATTTTACTTTCCTATGTCAAAAAATGTTACACGAAATTTAAAAAATAATAGTATACCTTTATGTCGGTTATCTGTTCATGGATCTTAAAGTTGTCGTACTTTAATATTTTGTTGTACTTCAATATAAAACGATATTTTAAAACGTACCTATTATTCTACAAGTCTGTGGTGAGACATAAACAACTCTTGTGCATAGGGGAAGCTGCTTTCCTCCCCCTCCCTCTCTCTCTCTCTCTCTCTCTGCGACGACTGAGAGGGGGCAATAGACGGGCCAGCTTGCCGCGAATGAATAAACACTACCGCACAGCGTGCAGCTGAACGACATGCAGTTCACATGAAACTAATTGTTGACTTATCGCCATAATTATAGCGAAGCCACTTTGTTCATTATAAAGCTAATTTTTATGCATATATAATGTCATTAGCAATATGCACTAAATTTATGCTAGCGAACTTCACTCCTTCGTGAACAGAAACGTTATGACTTCTGCGCACACATAATTGCGCAACTTCCCCCACCATCAGGTTGCCACTGCGCAGCTAAGGGAATTGCTCTTGTCTTGCCCCACGAGCTATACATCTCTATAATTTTATATATCATTTTTCTTTAAACATAAACATTTCACAAACATTTAATAGCATAAAAATCTATGACCACTTTAATTGTTTGAATTTTTGAGACTTAAATGAGAAACTTCAGAGGAATTGGATGAAAACTCCACTATGTACGACACTTCGAACAAGCAAAAGTGCTTATAAAAACGTTTCCAAACACTCAAGATTTTACATGGAAGGAACTTTAATTCAAGGTAGACACCCACAGTAAGAAAAGTGAAAATATCTTTTGAAATTACACATTCTAGGTATGATTTGGACGCATACGCCTGAAGTCAATTTTCCCGAGATGTTCACCAAGTTTGAGTGATGCATTGTTTAGCAACCCGAACATGTAGTTTCATTACCGGTTTTTAAAGTACCACATTACACCACAGTTGCACAGAGGAGATAATGGGGCCTGAAGGTGATGGAGGGAGAAAGTGAGAGCATAGAAAGCAGAGCGGAAGTGGAGAGGAAGAAGGAGAAAAAAGGAGTGACAGAGATGGGAAGAAAGGGAGAGGTAGATATAGACGAAAGTGTAGACAGGGAGGGAGGGAAAGAAAAGAGAATAACCGCATATAGCTTAAATATGCAGATTTGAGGCTCTGTTAGTGTGCGGATTACACTGAAATGCAATACGAACTACTTACATTTTAAATGTTACCAGAACTTAAGATACGTTACCGGTTTTACTTACGATTTTAAATTAATTCAAGAGAAAACATCCTGGAGAGAGAGAGAGAGAGAGAGAGAGAGAGAGAGAGAGAGAGAGAGAGAGAGAGAGAGAGAGAGGGGGGGGGGGGGGAGTCACCAACGGAATAATGCAGGAGTAACTATAGGTTCATCTGGTATAATACTTTTACAAAGCATAAGACAGTATGACCTATAGTGGGTAATTTTGAGTGATGGAGGCCGTAAGAAAAATGAATAGCGGGCTGGGCTGCCTCAGGAACTAACAGTGACCTAGTGTTCACGGCAACATCGTCTGAAGAATCTGTGCTTGAGAATGAGGGGCTGGCCTTGGCACAGTATCGATTGCTCTCTGATCGTGTCATAGAGTCTCTTTTTCTCTCGCCTTCCAACAGAAGCGGAGGGGATTTTCTCTTCACCTTATTCCTGAGTTAGCATTTATATGTGAGCAGCATTAAAAAAATAAGAATGAAGGACAAGTATAAAACCTTGTTGTGTAAACAGTCACACGATTCCTTCTACCGTGATCATTCATATTCGTATAACAGCCTTTCACTTTCTCTACTATGTATGGCATAGGTTATACAACCTTGCGCACTGCGAGCTACATAGATCTATTGTGGCTACAACCCCCAGGAGGAATGTAGACAAGCCACATATACGCGCGGAGGTCTCTAATGACTCCACTGCTAGAGCTGCTTAGAGAGGGTGATAAATTCAATCAGGTAGTCCCTAGTGTGCACGGGAGTTATCTTTTCTATGCGCAAGCATATGCGCCATCTGTCCTCGAATGAGACTTGACTATTCCATGAGTAAAATGTAACATATCATATAGATAGTGCTGACTTTCTTACATATGTTGTTTAAAACCAAATCACCACTATGCCAGCTGTCAAATCACGGCGCACTAAACGAATAAACAATCGAATGTGTTATGGAACACTAACAAACACTGCTAATCTCAAGATTAAGATAAGCTAAAATCAGAACACTATAAAGACGCATTTTTACATAATTTACTTAGACACTGGCACTATTTGAGTTTATGTATGTGCATTTATTAAAAATAAATTTTCGAAGTTGAAAGTTCAAGGACTGCTGGTTTTCGTTAATGGAAACTGACACGGTTTGACTGAAGTGCATACTGATACTAATATGATACAGTAGTGAACTGACCTTTTATCTGAGAAAAACGCATCCTTGTAAGCATATTATAAGATAAACGACCGTAATTGGTCGATATCACGGTCATTGTTAACCTTTATTAATCAATATCAAAGTATGGATGTAGGTAATAGCCATTGGTAATATCTATTCATTTATGTGCTGGTAAAAATGTACTACAATGTTTTGATGGTTATAATTGGCGATATATTGATTGGCCCTTTCGTTTCATACCTATAACACTAAAGGATAGTAATACTACAGGTTCTTAACAAACCATTTAACCAGTTTGAAGGAATGAAGTCACCGTATATGACGATGTACCGTCTCATTTTGTTCTTATTGCTGAGCAAGTTTTAGGGACTTCCGCGCGTCTCTGTGGCCAGTCTAGCCGCGACCCTGTGTGGCACCTTCGGTTCCCTCATTTCATCCTTGCCTCCCGGGGGGTGGTAGCCACAATAGATCTATGTAGGTCTACGTGAGCGAAGTGTCCCCCTCTAGATGTGTAAACAAGTTTCAGATACTCCCGAAGATATGCTTGGATAATTACCTGTAATATGATACATTCACCATCTAGAGTCGGTGTCCAGGAAAAGTTTATGTGTTTTCTGGAAACCCTATTATTGCACAAGCTTCCAGTCAGAAACTTCAGGATGGAAACATCTTGTTTCGTTGTACTGTAACAAACACGTAGGTGCTTATATAGCGGGCAAGTTGATCATTTTGGAAGTGAAGTGATACACTAGTTTTCAGGTTATTAAATTCAATATTACAAATTTTGAAATAGTTATTAATAAGAATCCTATTTCCTATGAGTGCAGTACTAGACTTATTTACTCTGCTGGAACATTGCCGTCGAATAATTATAAACAAAAAGTAATGCGTTTAAATAAAGATTGAAATGATGTCGTTTTAATCCCTCTTAGAACCCAACTTGATGTCTACACATGACATCATTAAGTATCCCTCAAGACGCGGGAAATCAAAACACAACATAACATATGGTAGCTTGCATGTATGTGATTGATTACCTGTGGGTTTTCAAGCAGTATGCGAATCAAATATAGTTCCAAACTGTTAATATGAAATTGTAAATAATATGCGTAGTAAATAATATGATTTCCTTTATTTCTGTTTGGTGTTGTTCTCCTCTCTTCTCCATGCATACGATAAAGAGCAGTTTGATCCTCACAGATGATACATCAAATCAGTGGCCCAGCAATATTAGGAACCACTCACTATACATTCACACTTAAACGAAACTAACCGTTGTTACATTAATTTCACGGACGACGAACAATTAGTAGTAGGAGCAGGAGCAGGGGGGACTTCGGCACTTCGACCTCAGAGACCTTTTTTGCCTGTGCCCCGAAGGGGTCCCCCCGGTAGAGAGGGGTGAGGCGAGAGGAGACAGGGCGGTCAGACCACAGGAACATAAGCATAGCAGAGGGTAGGGTCCCTACATTCTTCCAGGTGTAAACTTGCCGACACCAGCCAGTACACCGGTCCCCCGCCGGTTCGGGCAGAGCGCCGCATGCAGGAGTCCGTTTGTGGCTCAAGTACCTCAGTGGGGACACAATCCAGAGCCCGGGTTTCGTGACAGGGGACGGAGTTACTCAGAGCATTTCTTCCCCACCATGCTACACCCTAACTCCGGCTGACTCTTGCTATCCTGAAATAGACAAATGGATGAAACGACTGAGTGCGTCAGTGAGTGAGTGGGTGAGTGAGTGAGTGAGTAAGTAAGTGAGTAGTGAGTGAGTGAGTAGTGAGTGAGTGAGTGAGTGAGTAGTGAGTGAGTGAGTGAGTGAGTAGTGAGTGAGTGAGTAGTGAGTGAGTGAGTGAGTAGTGAGTAGTGAGTGAGTGAGTGAGTAGTGAGTGAGTGAGTGAGTGAGTGAGTGAGTAGTGAGTGAGTGAGTGAGTGTGTGAGTGAGTGAGTGAGTGAGTGAGTGTGTGAGTGAGTGAGTGAGTGAGTGAGTGTGTGAGTGAGTGGGTGAGTGAGTGAGTGCGTCAGTGAGTGAGTGGGTGAGTGAGTGAGTGAGTCAGTGAGTAGTGAGTGAGTGAGTGAGTGTGTGAGTGAGTGAGTAGTGAGTGAGTGAGTGAGTGAGTGAGTAGTGAGTGAGTGTGTGAGTGAGTGTGTAAGTGAGTGAGTAAGTTTTAAGGGCTCGTCAGCAAGGAGGTATTTTGGGCCGGATGGAAGGATGAATAAAATGATCAGTGAAGTGAAATGAAGGAAGAGGAAATTCGGGACATTTGCCTGGGGACCCGGGAAAACCCTCTAAAAACTCATGGGTCAGGTAGGCTGGTTGTGGGGGTCGAACCCACGATCTCTCGAATGCGAGCCACGCACGTTACCACGGAGCCATTTCGCTCGGTACATTACCATGCTGTTCAAGGTTGACCAGTTTAACAGTACGATTATCATATGGATTTAATTCCAGCGTAGTCGTTCTAGCTCTATGGTGTGCTTATAATGACAAAGAGAGATAGAGAGAGAGAGATAAAGAGAGAGAAAAACACTTTTGAGATGAGAAAAAACTAACTGATATTAATTTTTGTCTTCCACAAACAACTGCAGCTAAGAAATTAAGTGTAATTGACCGTATGTTTCTGTGAATCTTTTGCTTGTTGTATCTTGTATCAGTTTTCTGTTCTAGTACATCCTTGTACCTTTGAAAGTTGCTATTCTGCAACAACAGTGAATCCTCTAATTTCCTTGTTTTTATTTCGTTTTCACACAATTTATTGTGCGAGGAGAATCAGTATGAAACCCATTTCAACAACAATTTGAATTTTGGTATCGTAGAGAATGGATCACATAGAAAAGTCGATATTATAGATATTCAACCAGGATCGTGTACGGGTATCGACATAGATGCTAGTCAGACGTAAACAGGCGACGACCAGCCGACTGAAGAACACAGAGAAAAGCGTGCCATTTACGAGCCAACAATATACCGCTTCTGCGATAAATATCATCCTAATTCAATTGACATTGCGGGCTGCCTCATTGGAGCCAGGGCACTGTCACATGTTATTTTGTATAATTCTGCAGAAAATGTAACTGAAATAGATAATTTATTAAAGCAATGGCCCTTTGGTTATTAAAAGATTATTAGCTGTTTTGAAAGATCATTTTTATGGTACGTAAACTAATCTCTTCCTACAAAAAAGTTTGTTTTAGGTAAGGACAATTTCCATTCATAAGTTGCAGATTATTCGTTTTCAGATAGTTTTAAATAGTTGGAGCTTTGCTTAGAGTTATTTGTATTGTTTACAATTTCAATTATGTATTTATAACCTTTTGCAATTGATATGTCTTGTTTATGACAGCTTATATACTGTTAGTAAAAGCAGTATATAATTAGTTTATTGAAATCAGTGTGAAATCATCGGACAATATTAACCATTACTACCGTGTAGGAAGAATGAAAACAACGAAACAGCAAACCAGGAATCCATACAACTTTGATTTGGTGTAGAACAAGCTGATGGCAGTCGGGTGTGTTGACGCGAAATCTTTTGTGGTTTGGACGCGAACAGCTATTTAGCGTTTAATGACGCGGCAAGCTTTCACCGATTCTAAAGCTCGCCGTCATATAATACCAAGAGTCGAAGAATGAAATGAAAGGAAAACACTCGTAGCGCTGCGGATTTTGTTATGGCATAAAAGACATGCAGCAGTTTTATTTGGGTTCCACCTAGCTCAATTGGTAATTTTCAAATCACAAGCCACAGAGCGGAGCGGAGTGGGCAGGTTGGGATAACATTTGAGCTGGCCTACTTGTGTTTCTAGGGTGCTTCATGGGGCTCACGAGAGGCGAGCGGCGTTTGTTTCCAAAAAGCACCGTCAACATGACAGTTCGTGGAAAGGCTGCCCGCTATATTGCTGTGCTTTTCATTCTAAACATTGCCAGGTTGGCAATATCCAACGGCTCTCACCTACCTAACAAATGCAAGTGCAAGCGAGCGTTTAGAAAGTAACACGTTAACGCAAATATGTTTTTCAACCACTAGTAAACCGACTCTGCTAGGGAAAGGGTCTTAAATTACAAACTGAATAAATAACACACACATTTGCATACGCTTACAGTCCCTAAACCAGGCGATCCCAACCTTTTTACCTCGTGCAGCCTTTTAAAATAAGTTTTCATTGCGAAGCTCTAAAGCTTACCCTATGTCTTACAACCTGTTTAGGAGCAATATTAGAGGAAGGGTGAGGGAATAATTACTGAGGGAATGCAAAGCAAAGAGATAAAATCACATTCACCATAACATCCAATTTATTGTGAACTCCCACGAATACATATGATAGTGTTAAAAGTTAGCTATACATAACAGTTCTTGCAAACTAATAAAGCAAACCACTTGGGTTGTAATAAAGTTTATTTTATTAGCAAGGCCAGCAATTAATACTTTTACATTAAACTTAGTTCTTTAAATGTAATTATTACAACCAATGCAGTTGGAATGCATACCTAATCATTTGTTATTTCTTATTCGAAACTTGTGTGCCTCGCTTAGTCTGGTCGTCGGTTCTTTGGGACTAGCAGAGCAGACTCGTGCCAAGTATAGTCTGCTGGACAAAGCGCGAAGTCCAACTCAAGAGTGTACCTTCACGTTTTCTTATTTTGCTTCTATTTTAGTTGTTTCTTATTCATTATTTACCGAACGGGCTGGCTCCACGATAATGAATAAGGCTCACATGCGGGAGGTCGCGAATTCTATTACCTCGGGCCACTGACCGAGGTTTCCCCGTGTTGGAAGGGTGCCTCTTATAGGTACCACAACTTTCGTTTCATAGGCGTCTGGTCGTCTCCTTAACGCGGCTGTGGGAGGTCCGGGTTCAATTTCTTGTACTGGCGGAAAGGACTCAAGGCGCTAAACACGTCCCATCCTCCAATAATCCAATAATGATGCCCATTATGGACAGAGCTGGGGAACGCGGCGGTCATCGGGCTGTTACACCGCGGGATTTAGTTTCAGAACCAGACGACGGCGATTGATGTGTTGCGGCGGGATGTTGGAAAGATTTCTTCCTGGCGCTTGAATGGCCGACTGGAGAGTAGCTCGTTTCATTCCGAGACATTCAAGTTAGCCTTTAACTGTCTTAATAAATATAGGATTGCCGGCGTCAGGATTGGTATCATTTTGAAATCGTTACGGACTCCAACCTTGCTAGCGCGCATTGTCGTCCGGATATGCTCGCCCAATGATTCTCCCTTCATCTCTTCCTCTCAGGGGCTGGAAGCGCAAAGGGCCTATTTTAGCCTACGTGCAGTACTATGCTCCAGTGACTGGAGGCCCATATATCCTACTAATACTAATCCTAGTCCAATTTCCATTCTGCAGCTTCATTAAATGTTTATTTACTTTCTTTTCCTAAAGAGGGCACAGTGTGATGAAGAGCATGAAATCCCTTAGGTCTTCTCAGAATAGAGGTAGGGAAACAAGTATAACCAAACAAGTAACAGTTAAAGAATTCAATCAGACTTGAACAAACCAAGGCCAGTGCCCGGATTCGATTCAAACATTTTCGTGTCGACACTTACCGTTTGAACTGCCATGGCGAGATATTCGTACACGGCATCAAATCTTCTCATCTGATAAAAGTACACTGTAAGCTTTCAAGAGCTATCAGTATAGGAAGAAGTGTAAAAAAAGCACTGGGCCCCAAAAAGAAAAAAGAACTGAAGGTGTAACAAACACATTATTTTGCCATGAGTTTTCATTTATTTTCATCGCTATTTAATAAATCATTCATACAGAAGTATATTCTTCCATTTACTTCCTCTTCACCAGGATACATAACGACAAAAATGGTTTCAAGAAGCTGTGACGGCTCGCAGCTGTTTAAAACACAGTTCAGATAATGAACAATTGATGCTCGGCCATGCCATAATGTAGCGCTTATACGCCACTGTAATGGCATCATTATATCCACCTCTTCGTAACGATACTGCTATCCACCAATCCAGTGCACCAGTTCATAACGACATTGCTAATCCACCAATCAAAGGTGCACCAGTTCATAACGAAATCGTTAATCCAATAATCAAATGTGCACCAGTTCATAACGACATTGCTAATCCACCAATCAAAGGTGCACCAGTTCATAACGACATTGCTAATCCACCAATCAAAGGTGCACCAGTTCATAACGACATTGCTAATCCACCAATCAAAGGTGCACCAGTTCATAACGACATTGCTAATCCACCAATCAAAGGTACATCAGTTCATAACGACACTGCCAATCCACTAATCAAAGGTGCACCTGCTTATAATGACGCTTCTAAACCACTAATCAAAGGTGCACCTGCTTATAACGACACTGCTAATCCACTAATCAAAGCTGCACCTGTTTATAACGACACTGCTAATCCACTAATCAAAGGTGCATCTGTTTATAACGACACTGCTAATCCACTAATCAAAGGTGCACCTGTTTATAACGACATTGCTAATCCACTAATCAAAGGTGCACCTGTTTATAACGACACTGCTATTCCACTAATCAAAGGTGCACCTGTTTATAACGACACTGCTAATCCACTAATCAAAGGTGCACCTGTTTATAACGACATTGCTAATCCACTAATCAAAGGTGCACCTGTTTATAACGACACTGCTAATTCACTAATCAAAGGTGCACCTGTTTATAACGACACTGCTAGTCCACTAATCAAAGGTGCACCTGTTTATAACGACATGGCTAATCCACTAATCAAAGGCACACCTGTTTATAACGACACTGCTAATCCACTAAACAAAGGTGCATCTGTTTATAACGACACTGCTAATCCACTAATCAAAGGTGCACCTGTTTATAACGACATTGCTAATCCAGTAATCAAAGGTGCACCTGTTTATAACGACACTGCTAATCCACTAATCAAAGGTGCACCTGTTTATAACGACACTGCTAATCCACTAATCAAAGGTGCACCTGTTTATAACGACATGGCTAATCCACTAATCAAAGGTGCACCTGTTTATAACGACACTGCTAATTCACTAATCAAAGGTGCACCTGTTTATAACGACACTGCTAATCCACTAATCAAAGGTGCACCTGTTTATAACGACACTGCTAATCCACTAATCAAAGGTGCACCTGTTTATAACGACACTGCTAATCCACTAATCAAAGGTGCACCTGTTTATAACGACACTGCTAATCCACTAATCAAAGGTGCACCTGTTTATAACGACACTGCTAATCCACTAATCAAAGGTGCACCTGTTTATAACGACACTGCTAATCCACTAATCAAAGGTGCACCTGTTTATAACGACACTGCTAATCCACTAATCAAAGGTGCACCTGTTTATAACGACACTGCTAATCCACTAATCAAAGGTGCACCTGTGTATAACGACATGGCTAATCCACTAATCAAAGGTGCACCTGTTTATAACGACACTGCTAATTCACTAATCAAAGGTGCACCTGTTTATAACGACACTGCTAATCCACTAATCAAAGGTGCACCTGTTTATAACGACACTGCTAATCCACTAATCAAAGGTGCACCTGTTTATAACGACACTGCTAATCCACTAATCAAAGGTGCACCTGTTTATAACAACACTGCTAATCCACTAATCAAAGGTGCACCTGTTTATAACGACACTGCTAATCCACTAATCAAAGGTGCACCTGTTTATAACGACATGGCTAATCCACTAATCAAAGGTGCACCTGTTTATAACGACATTGCTAATCCACTAATCAAAGGTGCACCTGTTTATAACGACACTGCTAATTCACTAATCAAAGGTGCACCTGTTTATAACGACACTGCTAGGCCACTAATCAAAGGTGCACCTGTTTATAACGACATGGCTAATCCACTAATCAAAGGCACACCTGTTTATAACGACACTGCTAATCCACTAATCAAAGGTGCACCTGTTTATAACGACGCTCCTAATCCACTAATCAAAGGTGCACCTACTTATAACGACGCTGCTAAACCACTAATCAAAGGTGCACCTGTTTATAACAACACTGCTAATCCACTAATCAAAGGTGCACCTGTTTATAACGACGCTGCCAATCCACTAATCAAAGGTGCACCTGTTTATAAAGACGCTGCTGATCCACTAATCAAAGGTGCACCTGTTTATAACGACATTGCTAATCCACTAATCAAAGCTGCACCTGTTTATAACGACACTGCTAATCCACTAATCAAAGGTGCACCTGTTTATAACGGCGCTGCTAATCCACTAATCAAAGGTGCACCTGTTTATAACGACATTGCTAATCCACTATTCAAAGCTGCACCTGTTTATAACGACACTGCTAATCCACTAATCAAAGGTGCACCTGTTTATAACGACACTGCTAATCCACTAATCAAAGGTGCACCTGCTTATAATGACACTGCTAATCCACTAATCAAAGGTGCATCTGTTTATAACGACACTGCTAATCCACTAATCAAAGGTGCACCTGCTTATAATGACACTGTTAATCCACTAATCAAAGGTGCACCTGTTTATAACGACGCTGCTAATCCACTAATCAAAGGTGCACCTGTTTATAACGACGCTGCTAATCCACTAATCAAAGGTGCACCTGTTTATAACGACGCTACTAATCCACTAATCAAAGGTGCACCTGTTTATAACGACGCTGCTAATCCACTAATCAAAGGTGCACCTGTTTATAACGACGCTGCTAATCCACTAATCAATGGTGTACCTGTTTATAACTACGCTGCTAATCCACTAATCAAAGGTGCACCTGTTTATAATGACACTGATAATCTACTAATCAAAGGTGCACCTGTTTATAACGACACTGCTAATCCACTAATCAAAGGTGTACCTGTTTATAACGACACTGCTAATCCACTAATCAAAGGTGCACAAGTTTATAGCGACGCTGCTAATCCACTAATCAAAGATGCACCTGTTTATAACGACACTGCTAATCCGCTAATCAAAGGTGCAACTGTTTATAACGACATTGCTAATCCACTAATCAAAGGTGCACCTGTTTATAACGACGCTGCTAATCCACTAATCAATGGTGCACCTGTTTATAACGACACTGCTAATCCGCTAATCAAAGGTGCACCTGTTTATAACGACATTGCTAATCCACTAATCAAAGGTGCACCTGTTTATAACGACACTGCTAATCCACTAATCAAAGGTGTACCTGTTTATAACGACACTGCTAATCCACTAATAAAACGTGCACCTGTTTATAACGACATTGCTAATCCACTAATCAAAGGTACACCTGTTTATAACGACACTGCTAATCCACTAATCAAAGGTGCACCTGTTTATAAGGACATTGCTAATCCACTAATCAAAGGTGCACCTGTTTATAACGACGCTGCTAATCCACTAATCAAAGGTGCACCTGTTTATAACGACACCGCTAATCCACTAATCAAAGGTGCACCTGTTTATAACGACGCTGCTAATCCACTAATCAAAGGTGCACCTGTTTATAATAACGCTGTTAAGCGCAATCAAAAGTTTCGCACGTAGCAATCAATATTTCGCCGTCTGCGCATATTCCCACGCAGCTGAAACCGAAAGTATAGATTTCCATATATGAAATAAAGATACTCTGTATTTAATAATTAGCATTAATGTTGTAAAATACGTTGTAATAAATTCAGCTTGTCTACTCGTTTTTGGAAGTCTACGTTTTTAAAGGTTATAGCATATATGCTCCTTGTATATTTGTGTCAAAACCAACATAACAATAAAAGTTGAATTCGTATTTAACGATCGTATGTACAATCGAATAACAAGTACATGATTAAAATGTCGGACACCAGTGAAATTAACATGCAGCATAAAATATTAAAAACATTTTATAAATATTTGAAACCTGACTCATGGTCGGGCATAAATAATCGTATGCAACTGGAGTATAATGGCAATTAAAATTCTCTGGTTGCATAATATACCATTTTGCATGATCTGATGGGAAATAAAAGAGCAGCTGCTCAACACTTCAAAGTCACTGGACACTTCAAAGCATAAAACACTGGAAATCGCAAATGAACAGATGTGAGTAATTTGAAAATGTTTACTGTCGCAAATATTTCCTGTAGATTGTATACTTAGATAACTACATTTTTACTTGTAGTAAATCGCTTACCAGCTCTTATGGTTTCCCTGCTGTAGAAAATCTTACGCTAAGAGATTTTACGCGTTATTAACAGAGCATTCCATGTATGCATTTTGTGAGGCTATCTCAAAATGGTTAGAACAATTTTGATAACATAAAAATAACAAAAGGTGTCCATAGAAAAGCTTTCTAGGGAATAAAAAATCCCTGCCTTAGTTGTTTTAAAAACATCTAAATTAAATACGAAATTCTGTATATCTAGATCGAAGCTTTGAGTTTTGAATTATATATAGCTATACAGATATACTTCTAGAAGTAAACTTTTGTGGAGATCAGGGTAACTCAAAAACGCACAAAGTGACAAACGTTCGATAGCATGAACATTTAAAGTATTACGTGAATTTTACATCTGTTCATTCGAGTAAACAATCCGATTACCAGGATAACAGTATACTCAATCCCATAAGTACATAGAATTTACATTCTGTGGAACATTTTCCTTGTGGCTTAGTGTATTTAACAACTTCAGTAAAACGTTTTATTGCGGTTTTTGGAAGTGAGAGTGAAGGAG
>JAUKNM010000061.1:0-90000 GCA_030765045.1 Tenodera sinensis | reverse complement strand
CACCCTAAACTACCCTACATGCAAAGAATAGCAATCATTTTTTCTCTCAAAAATAGGTAACGGTTTTGATTAAAATACCACATATTTAAGATGACATGAAAAATAAAATTTATATCTCAAATTTTCTTAGAATAGTCTGTAAAGTTCACGTCATTCGGAAGGAATTTTATGTAATCATGTATAACTGATAAACTCAAAGAGTCTAAAAAAACTTAGTAATATAACAGGGATATCTTTAAAAAACACTATTTGCATGAAATAACTGCTTTTTGGCATCAGTCATTTCCGAGAAATTCGTTAATGTTGGTTTAATTGTTCCATATATTGTTTGAAGCACTTCGCTATTCCCTTGTTCTGGATTTGATATGGAAAGCGTATCGAATTTCAAAACCAAGTTACAAGAAACGCTTTTAAACATCTATTATTTGGTTTCCCCCATCTCTCTTGTAGCCGGAACGAAAAATGTAATCAAACTATTTCTCCAAGTATGTATCTCGAGTACCGTGAAGCAGATAGAAAAATAACCTTTCGTAGTATAGTTTGTAGAAAATATAGATAGGTATAAAAATAAACTATAGTGGACAGAGAAAGTCATGTGAATATAACAGTTCTTTATTTCATAATTAATTCCATGTAATTTGCAGACTATATCATGATCAACATTTTTTCCCTCAGAATTGCCAGACTATTAAGCTATGAATCGGCTACCATTTTGATTGTAGGTATGTTAGCATCCTAGCTTTTTGAAAGGAGGCTTTGTGAGTTCTTTTGACAATTTGCTTAGCGACTATAGAAACGGTATATTTAGCAGAAACGAAAACTATACTAAATACTTTCCGTTTCTTTGTGCTCCGTAATTAGATGTCTTCTTCCCTAAACCAATTTTAATTATGTAGACATAAAGACACGGATCTGAAATACGGTAGAAGCTGAATACCTACGGAAGAAATAACATCAAGGCCAAAAATTTTTGTTGCGGTAAGCAGCTCATTCACTCAGCCCCAACTTGCAATGAATGCAAACTGGCTTTTTGAAGCAAACTAAAATAAAATAAAAACCAAATAAAACCGGGATGCAAAAATAAACTACGCCTTCGTTTCCCCTCTGTGTTTGCACAAGGTTGCGAGGGAGAAGCGGTGAGGGGGTGGTAATCCCGAGTAATGATGAGACATCATCATTATCATCAATACCAGGCAATCCTAGCATGCAGTGTTATAATTGAAGGGAAATGCCTTGTTGGTACTGGGGTAAAGCGATTATTAAGTAGCTGTATATGGAAATCTCAGCCATTGAAGGCTTATATCATTTTAATCTGTGTGCGGATTATAAAGGATAGCAAAGTCATCGTTATTCTACCATAATGCAACACAAGAGATAAGGAAGGGGCTTCTGCAAGAAAAGCGCTAACATTTAGCCTTCCATGTCGCACTCTTTATCATCTCTCTCTCTCTGTGGTCCTGGTGTCGACTCGCGTCATAACTACACGATCTGAACACATACTGAACAACAATCTTCTCTTGCAGTGTGTGTGTGTGTGTGTGTGTGTGTGTGTGTGTGTGTGTGTGTGTGTGTGTGTGTGTGTGTGTTCTAGAAGCCCACAACTATGTTTCCATAGCTTAAGGACCTAATAAAATGATTTTATCAAGGGTTTCACCTACCTATTTACATTATTTTTTTTTATCCGCAGTTATTTATTAACATTATCTACTAATGTGTTTTTAACCTTAGCACTGCAATTAATATATCGCGCTCTGAGCCTAAGAACTATTGTTGACAATATCCATGAGAAACTTATATGACAAGGTTCGAAGGGGGAACTTAGGACATTGCACAATTAAATCCTTTGTGCCTATGCCCCATAAGGGGCGCCCTCTGGAGGTACGACTGAGATGAGAGGGTGGCCACATGGAGGAGATTTAGCAGAGGACAGGGCCCGTAACAGCTACAAACCTCTCCCCTGTGGGTATACCATCCTCTGGAGTGCCCGGAACTCGGAGACCTCCCCCGATCCTGAGAACGAGCATTTACAGAAAGCAAATGCACCTGCCATGTGCGCGGAAACCCTCCTAATACTGAGATCAGCAAATAGCTAACCAGGATGAAAGGCGACATGTAGGGACCGGAAATTCGGGGGATGTAATTATTCTTCCCACCATTCGTCTAGCTACCCGTGGAAACCCGAGCAGCTCAGTCACGGGAATCAAACCCACGATCTCCCAAATACGCACCACAGACGCTACTGTCTGGGCTACTCCGCTCAGTATTACTTCCCTAACGTCAGCAGCTGCAATATTCTATGTAATAATAAAATATTGACTACTTAGCACAATAAAGTGTACACTAAAGTGGTCAACTACAAAAAATATGGTTTACGATCGGGAAAACGATCTTTCTTTTTTCTTTTTCTAACTCATCACTTTGCTCATAAATACGATGATACTTTTTTCAACTTCCCATACGAGCGAAAACATAGTTCTCACCTAAACAGATTAGGCTTATTTAATTTCAAACGCAATAGTAGCCTAATTAACAAAAATACATAACAGATGCAATAATGCATGCAAACCGGCGTGAGAGTGTAAAACATATTCAAGAGAAAAATTACTTTAAAAAAATCTAATGTGTTGCTCTCACATGACTTTCTCTACTCTTGTATTAACCATTCTTACAAACTCTTATAACTATATCTTCTTCGTGTTAGTTGAGACAAATATTTGCAAAAATTATCTTATTGCCTATTTTCTTGTAGGTACAGGGGAAATATGGGAATATAGTAGACTTTGAGCGATAGTCAAATATTTTAAAGCTTTCAAACACCGTTCCCTTTTCTCGGCTAACATAAAGAAATGGACAACAGTGTTCCATTTGAGGAAAGTTTGCTTTCTAAAAACTCACACAAATAACAAGGAATATCTGTGAAATGGTTCACGCTACAAAAATTTATTTGGACATAAATTGTGTGTTTTAACAGGATCTACATTTTTACAGTAAGATTTGGTCTATCTGTTACGGCTTACCAGATATGCAAAAGTCAGTAAACAGGATTACATAGGCTACAGTCAGAAAATTCAAAATATACGTTTCGTTCGCCATAAAAGCGTCTTAAACATATGGCATTTTAATCAAAATATTTGGAGGCATTTTCGAGAAAATAAAAACTTTCGAAAACTTTTCCATGAAAAGGGTAGTTTAGGGTGGAGGAATTTTCTTTAAAATCTTCGTGTCGCGTCCTTAAAAGACATTAAACTTAAATACCAACTTTGGTTCTTAACCGACTTTTCGTTTTCAAGTTATCCTGCCCACAGACCGACACACACACACGCGCGCGCACGCGGACCTTTTTCTAAGACTGCTTTTTTTTTATTCGGGGGTCTCAAAACATATTTTTCTGTCTTTTGTTTCCAAGGTCATATCGGAGGTTTTGCCTCGGGAACAATTGCTCATCGGCAATGATGTTCATTCGTTTACTATTCTGTTAAACTTTGGGTGTATTAATCTTCTGTTCCATCTTTATAAACATTAATTTCTCTCTCTGTCTCTCTCTAACACACACACACATAGACACACACACACACACACACACACACACACACACACACACACACACACACACACTTACTTCCAGATCCTAGGTAGGACGAGGAACAATCCTGTGCAAAGAAATAGTCCCATCTCGCAGCTGAGAATCGAATCCGGGACCTCTGGATTTGAAGGTTAGACTTTTGATCATCAGGCCACATAGACATTAGGTTATACTTCTGATTACAGAAATTGAAACATTCAACTTATTTTAGGTAGATTGTAAGTATATCATATCGTCAACAGCTACCTACCTATTTAAAGCTCCTATCTCAATAATGCGTATTCCGCGTGGCACTTCGCAATTCCTGTCCCTCTCCGCCTATACTCTGTACCCCATCACGTTTTGTGTGGTGCTTTTAACTTGGTCCAGTATGTCTTTTAAATGACAAGACTGAAAAACGTGCTTATTTTTGATAGCCTGACAACTTTTAAAAATATAACGCTATTTATTCATAAATGTGTGTACTCAAACACATTTTCATTTCCAGTAAAGCTGGTAAAAGCGGATTAGTGAATAGTGCTGTTATAGACTATTTTAAATTTCTTCCTTAAGTGTCTCGTTCTGCCACAGTGTGACATTGTTGTATTTATGCTAGTGGAATTTAAGAATTATGCAAAACATAGTAGTGAAACAAGGCTCTTATGCAAGAATGTGACAAAAACGATGTAGATGAGCACGAACTTACCTTTTTTCTGCTGTTTCCTTCCCTCACCTATTTCACAAAGTATTATATGCGTTCATTCGCTTTTAAGCAACTTATGTTTACCTCCTCTAGCACATACGTAGTAGCTAGAGAAGGTATTGCATTGCTCTCAAAAATGTTACACCGAGATTTCACTGGAAATACACGTTTTGAGGTGCACTGAATAAAAATAAAGCATTTTTAGAAAAAGATTGAATACCAAACTTAGTATTTAAGTTCAAGATCCTCAAAGGATGGGACAAGAAGATTTTCCAGAAAATCCCCCACCCAAACTACCCTTTACATAGAAAAATTTTTGAAAATTTTTATTTTTTTCAAAGATGGCATAACGATTTTTATTGAAATGCCATATGTTTAAGTTATTTCCATGGCAAATAAGGTGAATATCCTGAATTTTCTGGGAATGACCTCTGCAGCCCTCTTCTTTCTGGATGATTTACATAACTGGTAAACCACAAGAGATGCACAGAATCATATTGCACCAAAATTTGGGTCTCATTAAAGTACGCGATTTACCTATGTTAAATAAGTTTTATTCTTCTTTGTGCGTATAACTATTTTCGAGATATTCCTTGTTATGAGTTTGAATTTTCAAAGACGTACCTTTTCAAATAAGAAGTCGTTATTCACTTTTTACGTCTTTGCAATGCAAAGAGAATGGAATGCCTAAGCCTGCTCTTAATATACTTGCTATATTACAAATATTTGCTGAACTGATGATCTTAATACAAATAAAAATATTAACACGGAATCAAAGAAATACTGAAGCTAGGACAGATCAAAGCATGGCACATTGTGTGGATATTAACGTTTAGGTCTTACCCACTTCACCAGTTGTTTCTCAGATTCTAAGTTTTTCACTGATAATGGAACTACTACATTTTTGTTACTAGATTAAATTGATTTAATCTTCACTGCTTGAACAGGAGCAGCTGCTTATAAATCAAGGGAGTTACTAGCCATCCCCAACAACTCTATTACCTTTGTTGGTAATTTTGGGCTTAGTAAAAATTTCATCCAATAATCGGCATACTTTACTTTCATGTGATTCAAGATTTGGAAATTTAGTTTATAAATACTTTTTCAGAGTTTCATTAATTAAACTATTAACACTTGATAAAATGAGTTTTTTAAATTAATATGGATGCGGTAAAACAAGACATTTTAAGTCTCTTAGAAACTTGTAAGCAGCTGGAATAGAAAACAAAAAACTACAAGCAGTGAATTTCCCAAATGCTTAGATATGAGAAGCTGATGTTGCTCGCTCAAAAACTTAATATCTAATATTGTCTCATCATCTCCACTCATCTCAATGCGTTTAATCAGAAGAGTCTGGATGGTAGATTTTGTGTCGACGAGGTTAATTTCTTCACCATCAGTGTTTTATAACTGTTAGCAGATTCTCTAATTTAGCCAATGGGTTGTAAAAAGCTTTGACACTAAAATCCATTCAAACTCCTTAGCTTTTACATGTATTTCGTCACATATTATGTGTGATTAAAACTAAGGTCTAATGACAATACTTTCCTTATAGATGGGTAGTCATGGAATTCTATCAACAGAAAATGCAACCTATCACTATGCCTTTTTATCAACCAATCACTGTGACTGAATTTATTTTGATTATTCAACATGCCATCAAAAGTATTAAAGTTATCTTCTACTAACCAATCTGAATATTTCCACATTTCACGTTCAACATGAACTCTTTTTATTTGTTCTAGTTTTTACGCCGAAGAGTGGTAGTTATGGTTAAGTATGTTGGTAACTTGGGAATGTAGACGGAACAGCGTCACTTTCCAATTCCAGTTTTTACGAGTGACCACTATCACAGAACCTAAAAGAATGGCCTTCATTTAGTATACTTCATTATGAACATCATTCATATAATTTATAATTATGCGAACCTGAAACAGGCACAAGCAGACGAGGGGTATGTGAATGTGTTTTCCTCAATAAGAGAAATAATTACAGGCCATTCGCAGTGAGTTTACGGCTGTCTACATTTTAAAAACACCGTACATCGCTATTTTGAATTTCAAAGTTCACCACAAGCAAGAACATACTAATAAACATAATTACTTACCATCTGGCCGTGTTTCATTAATCTCACCAATTTTATTTTCTTTGTGAAAGTGTACCTATAATGCAAAACCCTGTGTTCTTTATAACATTCAAATGTTCCCTTGGAAATTTTTAAGCTATAATTTCCTCCTTTATTTATGAGAAGAAAACAAGAACACTGATACATATTCACCTTTATAGTAATTGAAGCCAGACAGGCAACAACTGTAAGGTATACTATTTAATTAAAAAGTGCAAGAGAAACAAAGTACTCTGATATGCAACCGACTGAAGCGATCAGCTGATTACTTTCCCCCGCTCTATATTAAGGCCTATATATTATGAAGGCGGTGGTACTATCTGCCTACCGAATGACCAATTCCCGGCTTGTTTTCGATGCGGATACGTTTTTTATCCAGTTAAAAACACAAGCAATCTCTTCAAGGACCCGATCCTGATAGTATATCATTTTCTCATTCTTGTATCATAAGCATATATGACGTGCACATAAATCCTTATCATGGGTCCCAGATTATAAAAAGATATATTTATTAGTTCATTTAATGTCATTCTCTATTTTAAGGAACTTCATTTCTATTTTGTCATTATTTTGTTATTTCCTTGTCGTTTGCACTTTTATTTAGCAATTTTTTTGTTCCATATTTATATTCCGCCTTTAACTGCAGAGGTCATATTGGCGGCCTTGCCTATTGACAAATGGTGTTACACGTTTACGTTAGGTTTTTTGATCTTTGGGGGTTTTATACTTTGAATTCACATACACATTCACACTTTCATTCATACTTCCAGACTCAGGGAAGGATGAGGAATAATCCTGGCTGGAGAAAACCTCCTACCCCCTGCCGGGAATCGAACCCAGGAGCCCTAGCACAGCAGGCAGGTGCTCTACCAACTGCGCCACAGGGCCAGCCTTAGCAATTTTGTTGCGTTTTAATTTTTATATATATAACGATTTTTATATTATTGACAATTTACATAAGCATAATTTTTGGAACATCAGAAATTTCGCTACTCAGTTAAGAAAGGAAGGTAACCTTGTAGTACGTTCCTTACTCACATTCTTGGAAAAACTAAACCGATGAGTGATAATTCTGGAAATTATTGCTTGCAGGTCAGGGGTGGTTAGTGTCAGGGAAGGAGATATCATTAAGGTTATGTGTTCATGTCCCAAACCAGGGATGAGACAGGTCAGGTTTCTTTCTTCTGTGTTCAGGAGGACATAGTCATCAGGTTCCATAGACTGTAACTCACTTCGCCATGAGAAGTGAAGAGGGTTAATGTTACAGTTTTCTAGTTCTACTTTAAAAACAATTTTATTGATCTTAAAGAGTTGTGGGGCCTAAATTATGTATTTCAATGTGGTCTATGTGCTTTCGTGCATCTCTTAGGTTTACCCTGTATTATGCATTATTATAAAAAAGATAATTCAGAAATAAGAGAACTTCACAGACTGTTTACAGGCATTCTGTGTACTATACACCTTATTATTGAAGCAAACTATTTAAACACATGATACTTTAATAAAAATCATAGGAGGCAGTTTTGGTACAAGATAAATAAAGACAATCATTCTGTGTAAATAGGTTTGAGCTTGGTGCATTTCTTGAAAACGTTTTGTCCTGACACGCTTAAACAGTATCTGATTCAAGTCTAAAATATAATATTTATCCAACTTTTCGTTTATGAGTTATTCTGTCGAAAGACGGGCACAGACGCGCGCCAACGTTTTTCTAAAAAGCTTTCTCCGGTTTCAGCTGTTTTCAAAACGTGTATTTCTGTTGAAATCTCGACATCGATTTTTTTCGAAATAGAGTAGGTTCTTTTTCTTCATACTATAGTAAGTGATAGAGAAAGTATGTAAAATGAGGCATCAGTGTAGAACAAATTTTAAATGATGTTTATTTGCATATGACCAAGTGTGCACATTTTAATGTCCATGTAATGTACACACGTATCAGTCATAATAGCTCGATCAGGTGCATTGTTGTGTTAATAAGAGGACGAGAGTATACGTGGTAGTAAGTGCTAATAGTGGAATCATATTGCTGTTCCTCAAACAAGGGTCGTGAGCATACAGGCGGCAAATATTTGCAGCTACAATATTTTTGTATCTCTTTTCGGTCGGAATATTACCGCTCAATCCTTCCCGCGCACGTGGCCAACCCTCGCCAACCCTCCATTTCCTGAAGGGGAAGCCAAGCTTTATCCTCTGGCATAAGAAAATTTGAGATGAAAATGCCACATTGTGTTTCTTTTGTCTTCGGTACAGTCTGCACTGGACAATACCCCCTAGAGCACAATGTGCTACTTATAGTGGTATTGTCTCACCTGAGTCACCCCTTTTTCAACTATGACATATCTTAAATGGTTGTTACATGCTTAATGACTTTGCAAGAGCCATTTACGGCACTTTAGATGAGCGAGCTTCTACAGAGGACCTTTTATTTATTTTATTTATTTATTTTATATTTATTTATTCATTTGTGCTACAACAGAGCAAAGCTCCAATTACAGTAGCTAAATGTAATTTATTTACACAAGTTTGACTAAATGCAAAACAAGAATGCATGAAGAAATACAAAGAAACTAAAAATAAACTATATATTAAGCTATTATTGAAGACAAGACATTGCAAATTGTATACTAACCAAGCGAATAAGTGATACAACAGAGTAAACAATAATTAAACAAATTTGAATATAATAGAAAGAGAATGCAATAAATATTAAGAAACTAAGACTAAAAATTAAACATATATTAAACTACTATACAAGTCTAGAATTGCAAATGTTATACTGATTGTGCAGATAACAATAGGCGATACAACTAAAAATCACATGCAAATAATTCCCATATTTAATTTGTTTTTTAAACTGCTTGTAAGGTGAGCTAAAATCCAGCTCTATTTTAGTTGAACGTTTATTGTAAATCGCACACAACCTAAGAACAGGAGAATCTTTATGGGACGTTTTCGGAATCCTAAATTGAAACAGCTGACGATTTCTAAAATTAGTAATGACATTAGTGACATTAAAATATATTCTGGCAAGCAGTTCTTCGGTGGAAATCAGCCCATTTATGAGTTTATACAGAAATAATTGTTCAGCTATTACTCTACGACCAGAAAGTGAGACTATTTTGAATTCATTAAGCAGTTAACTATACGGCAAGTTCTAGTTATGAATAAAACCACCGTGAGTGTTGTAACATAGGTATCTGAGGAACTTTTTTGGATCTTCTCTATTTGATTGTTGTGACATTTATACATTGGTGACCATACAATTGAGGCATATTCCAAATTACTACGAGCAAGACTTTTGTATAGAATTAACATAACCTCAGTGTCTTTTAAGTCCCTACAGGTCCTTAATACAAAACTAAGTTTCTTAAAGGAATCATCTGTTATATTTATAATGTGTTGATTAAAAGACAAATTCTGGGTAACGGTAACACCCAAGTCTCTGACAGAATATACTCTCATAAGTGGAGAACTATTTAAATAATATTTAGAATTTAAGTGTTGCTTGCTACTGGTATATTTCATAAAGGAGCATTTCTTAGTATTGAAGTGAAGTTTGTTTTCAAGCTCCATTTATAAATATTATCCAGATCAGTTTGTAATTTCATTACATCGTCAGCATTACTAATTGTCCTGTATAATTTCAGTTCGTCAGCATAAAAGAGACATTTGGAGTAATTAATGCAATTTGGTAGGTTGTTTATAAACAGCATGAAAAATAAAGGTCCTAAATTTGGTCCCTGGGGAACTCCAGAATTAAGAGCAAAAGTATAAGATTTACTGTTTTCTGTTAGAGAGATAGGAGGAAATTAAGTTTAAAATTTGAACTAAGAACTCAAAATTACAAAGTTTATATAGGAGAATGTCATGATCTACCTTATCAAAGGCTTTAGAGAAATCAGTATATATGGTGTCAATTTGGCAGACTTGCTCTAAACTTGTAGAAACATACTGTACAAAATTAATGAGATTTGCGATAGTAGAGTGTTTGCTAATGAATGCATGCTGATATTCTGAAATGTAAAAATCTTACATGCCAAAATATTCTACTGTAAAAAATATGTTCAAAAACCTTTGCTGGAGCAGAAAGAATTGTTATTGCTTTGTAGTTTTCTATTTTGGTTGTGGTTGCCTCACCATTTTCAAACATAGGAGTTATGCTTGTGATTTTCCATTGTGTAGGAAAATATTGTTTTTTTAAGATGAAGTTGTATAAAATTCTAAAGGGGAAAAAAAAGCAATTCAGAACAACCTTTTAAAATGTAAGGTGGTATCCCATCAGGAGCACTGGTTCCTTTGGGCTTTAATTTATTAATTGCACGTTTAATCTCCTCTTCAGAGATACAATTTATAAACAATGAATATGAAATTCCCAAATTTTCAGATTTCGGAATATGATACGATGGTGCTGTGGCTGAATATACAGATTTAAAATAAGTAGCAAAAGCATCAGCAATCTTGTCATTATTATCTAAACAGACATCACCCATGATCATAGTATTCATCTTGCTATTATTTTTGGCGTTTCTACTTTTGATATAGTTCCAAAAATATTTTGGATTACTTTTTATTTTTTTCTTCAGTGTTTTTAATAAAGGTTTTATATGATTGACTAATCATAATTTTGATCTCTTTTCTCAGTTTCATGCACCATTGTCTATTAACAGAAGAATATTTGAGTCTTTTATTAGCGTCGCTTCATCCGTCGGTCCGTCTCTACGCATAAATGAAGTCGAGTCCTGCATATGCTCGTATACAAGGGAGCATAAATAGGTATGCAGTTTTATTATTGCTACATTTGGTTTGGTGGAATGTGATTAGTAACTTCGCTATTTATGGCTACTTTTAATTAACTTCCTCTAACGTAGTGTCATATCGGACGGTGATGAATGAAATGGGTGAAATGATGCTCATATGAGCTCGAGGTCCATAGAGCTTTAAGTCCATAGAGCATTCGTCTTCTCAGAATAAGGAAAAACCTCGGAAATAACCTTATCCGGATAACTCACCCTGAGAGAGATTCGAACTCGCGACCTCTTGGACGTGACGTAGACATGCTACCACCACGCTACAGAGGTGGGCATTTAAGGCTACTATATCAGCCTTGCTCAGTTTATCTTTTGTTTCTTATCATTTCTTGTGCCGCGGGGCTAGGAAAATGACTAAAGACAACAGAATCTGGGTTTTTAAAACAATTGTGGAAGACAAAATTGCGAACGGCTTCGAGAGAAATGGTGTGAAGTTGTAAAACCTCGTCCTTCGATGATCACAATTTATTGATTACATAACAAAACTTCAAATAGATCTGTCGGTAATGTGCCGAAAAGCGGTCAACCATTGAATGTTACACTGTCTGAAAATGAAGAAATGATGGTTGCTCAGGCTTTTGTCCTAAGTAGAAACAAATCAAAAAGAAGAGCAGCGGGGGAACTGAACGTTGCAGGCCAATCTTTCAGTTATATAATGTAGTGTCTAAAATTGAAACTGTTTGGACCAAGGATAAAACAGATCTTTGTGTACAGTCCTACGAGATTATTTTGAAATAACAGCATAATCGTGACGGAATTCTCTAGATTTAGGCACATTTCAAGTTGTCGGGTGCTGTAACTATGTGTAACTGTTTCTACTACTCAACAGAAAACGCAAGAAATTAAGGGGCAACTGAATCAACCAAAGAAATTACTATGCTGCAAGTCAGCAAAGAAAAAGGGACGTAATCTACTCATCACACGAAGCACCCGGATAATAAGCGAAGGCATCCAGAGGACTGCAAAAATAAAGGATGCAGCAAACAGAAACTTATACAAAGTGGAGTTGGGGAGGACACTTATTTAGAATGAAAACAAAAATATGGACAAGAATATGCAGTGACTAAGGGAACCTCTCCATCATGACGTGGGAATGTAGGGAAAGTAAAAAAGCGTTGGTGTGTTATGATCAGACCGCCTCTGTAGCGCAGTGGTAGCGCGCCTGCCTCTAGCGCAGAGGAACCTTGGTCGGTCCCGGGGATTTTTCCTCCACTGGGAGGTCTGGCACGGAGTGCACTCGGTCTCGTTAGGTACCTAAGGGGCCAATTGAGGTGCTACTGGAGCAGAGGTGAGGGACGCAGTAGACTTTGGCCCGGATGCACTGTTGTACCACGGAGGGTGATATCATCAATGCCAACGAGGCAGTTTGGGTCCATAACAGCCGCTGATAGACAAAAGTGGAAAGAAGCTATACATATTAACAGACTAGAATAATAGCAATGTCACGGAATTAGCTCATCCAAGGCGTACTTAGTAAGCCATCCTTGCCCACATCGGGGCTATATTGGGCTAGTTATAAGTTATAAACAAGCATGTATATTTATTGTGAAGGTATAACTTAGCAAACGTATTTTATTTTAAACGATTAAAGCTCCTGAAACATTAAGGTTTTCACAATAGCCGGGAGGGGAAAACAGAACAGGAACAAGAACGGCAAAGTTAAAATACCTACATGTGTTATAACGTGAACATTCGCAATTATAGAAACTTTACGGGCACTTGGAAATGGGAAATAGGACCTAAGATCTGGGACCTGTTTCGCAATGTTTACAATCCTTTTAATTTGTAAAAATCTGTTTCACAACGGAACTTTGTGAGTAGAACTTTACAAATAAGCTTTAATACTTTCAAATCAAGTTTATAGAATTTATATGTGTTTTGTTTCACAATCAAATAGTAATTTCACACGGTTGTAAAGAGTATTTGTAAAGTAAATAGCTTATCTACGAGATTCATTCCTTAAGTCCTGGCAACTGTGAGATAACGTTGGATGATGCGATAACAGGACATTGCACCATGAAGACAGTGCGGATCTCAATGCCAATAAAAATAGGTATAGAGGACAGGAGTTAACGGCACAGGTTGAAATGAAAAACGCGCAATGGAAGTCTGTGTGAATTTATTGTGCACGAGTATAACTGCAACGAACATCAATCAATTAATATCTATGGCACCGTTTCAACGCACCGGCTGTCCTTCAAAATGGACCTCCAGTGCATCTACACAGCATTGCCAATGACGGGGAAGGAGGTGAATGCCATATAATTGCCATTGGACATCACATTCAGGATACAACGGGCACAAGTGGGACCTTAACCTCAAAACAACTACTGTGAGTTGCTTTGCAATGGATGAGAACTGACAATAGCAGACATATGGCAATATGCATTCGTGCCTAACTTTCTCTAAAATAGCAATTTTATTTTCAGTTATGACCTTATATAATGATAATGATAATAATAATAATAATAATAATAATAATAATAATAATAATAATAATAATAATAATAATAATAATAATAATAATAATAATAATAATAATAATAATAATAATAATAATAATAATAATAATAATAATAATAATAATAATAATAATAATAATAATAATAATAATAATAATAATAATAATAATAATAATAATAATAATAATAATAATAATAATAATAATAATAATAATAATAATACAATAACAGTATAATATGATATAAATATAAAAATACTTAATATACTCGATACAATTGTAACATATTTTAAGAATACAGACATACTTAGTGAACGGAACGTATAGGAACTTCTAGTCTGACAGGCGGCCATTTGAAACGTACAACAGTTTGCCTTGTGAAATGGATGCTGAACTAATGAATGCAGCCCGTGTGAGTTTTTGCGGCGATAGCGATCAGTAGTATCATTTCGAGCGGGGCTCAGCCCCTGGTCGCCGCCACTTAATAAATCCGGGAGAGAGATTTTCAGGCTGTCACCCACACCGCGCCAGTCTAACCCCCTACCCGCTCCATCAATAAATATTTTGTCACCCTTGTCCATAGCAGTGTCAGGGTCTGCCAAGTCCAGGGCCTGCCTCTGACAGCCACGAACAAAAGACGTTCTCCCTGCCAGTTAATTAAATGGTGATAAAATGGACAGTCCATAAATGCGCTACTGCACTTTGGTACAAAGAAGCCTTCCTTCTTAATGACATCTGGCTACTCACATACCAACAACATTGGTACCATAGTGTGCATACTCTTCAGTTACACAATACTACTACAACTAGAGGTCAGAAAACATAGCATTTCGTTTTACTTTCTCTTTTATTTGTACTTCGCGCCTACGATACAGGGTAAGAAGTATTCCACCCAAACACGTTAGGTATGTCCAGATTTCAACCGGAACGCAAAAGGGCTGACGATTTTAATTAAAGTGCCACATATTTCAAGGATATGTATGACTGAAAATTTGAAACTCTGAACTAATAATGAACATAATATACATTTTTAAAATTTATACTGTAGGTGTAATGTAATACAAACGTGTTATAACCTTAAGTTTACACATTTTCTCTAATACTTTAAGAACTATGATCCAATTTATTAATGTTTTGTTACGTTACTAAAAAACTCCCTCGTGGCATTAAAATTGTTGTCTAATATTTTAACCCTAGCTTCGAAATACATCTAACTACTTTCGAAAAGTTTCTCTAAATCTCCTTCAGTTTAGGCTCCAAAAATTTAAATCTACAAATATTTTTTTCCTCGAACTTGTAGTTTTTGTGTTTGAAAAGGTAAAAGTGTAGATATTTGAATAATTGAGAACAGGGTAATCAACAATATTTGCTGCATTTGCAATTTATAATTTTACTTATTAAGAGTAGGTAGTATGCTTTCAGGTTGGTTAGCACTTTCAAACAGGCGTGGCACAGAAAACATGACACAGAGTGGGCGGCTCTGACATAGTAACTAATAGTGTTACATTAAGCGCAACGATGATCAGCGAAACTGAAAGAGACGATAGAGACATAAGGAGTAGGGGAAGAAGAAAGGAATTTGGGTAAGAGACCAGCAGGAATACGAGGATGATGAGTTCTTTTCCTGTGTGAACCTTATTGAGCAACTAGATCACGTACATACAAGAAACAAACAGTAACACAGGCACATCTTCCCAAAATGTGCGACTTTAGAAATGTTGGCGGACTATGCAACATATAGATTAAGAAAATCAAAACCAGATGAAATTGCTACTGTCTTGTAATAATCATGGCTTTCATTCTCCTCGTTTTATTGTATACCAGTTTTTGTCTTCGCAAGACTTACTAGTCTTGTATTATTTAATATCTATTTTAAACAATTCCTGCTTTACCTTCAATAATTTAAATCTAATGGTCAGAGCTGAGCAGTTATCTGTTTTATTAGCGATTTATTTCATATGGAAAAATCTGCATCTGTAACTTCAGGCAGCTATTATTGTGATAACGATGTACATACACCGCATGACGTCACGGAGAGCGTGTGCTACAGAGAAACCTGCGCCTAATACCTACCGTATACTCAACATACCGTGTCTCAGATGGATCGCCAAGGTCGCGTACCTATGTATTGTTGGGGCTGGTTGTCGCCAGATAGTCTATCTGTGTTGGACAGCTTGTTGATACATTAAATAACCAGCAGTATAAAGGCAGCCTCGAAAACATAATGGTTCCTTCTGTCTAGATATCCCAATGGAGTTGAATACCAGAAGGTTAACGACCCTATCCACACAAGTAAGGTTTCAAATTGGTTCTCACACAGGCAAAATATCACGGTGATTGATTGACCTGCATGCCCACTAAATATGAACCGTATTAAAATGTATGAGCAGGGATGAAGAAAGTTTTGGGATTAGATTGGCTTGCAAGACATTGCAAGACAAAGGAGGTTTTTTGGGATCAAATACAGGATGCTTCGGAGGAAGTATCGGCTCATGAAAATTTGGCTAGGCATTTGATATTATCCATGCCTCATAAATGAGGCAATAATAGAAGCATTGAGTTTATACATCCGATATTAAGTTAATTTCTATTTGTATTTCCTTTTTTACTTAGGAATATAACATTCACTTATTTTGAAAAACAAGGTGTGTGTTACAGTTTTTATGCATAAGCATAGCCGCCTTGTAATCAAATAAGCCTTAGCAATTGGAAAACATATTATAATATGAGTAATGAACATAGCGTTGTTTTTTTGTTTGTTTTTTTTTTGGGGGGGGGGTAATTAATTATTTTGTTGTTTAACGACGCTGTCAATTGCCAGGATCACATCAGCGTCGCCGGTGTGCCGGAATTTTGTCCCGCAGGAGTTCTTTTACATGCCAGTAAATCTACTGACATGGAGCTGTCGTTTTTAAGCACACTTAAAAACCATCGGCCTGGGCCGGGTTTGAACCCGCGACCTTGGGAACAGTAGGCCAGCGTCTAACCAACTGAGCCACCCAGACCGACTTTTGGGGGGGGGGGGGCTATAAAAAGGTAATGCTCGGGGTACGAACCTCGGTAGACCCCTTTGCTACATACCTACTTATAGGTATCCGCTCGTCTGTCAGTGCATGTTCAATATCTGCAGCTCAATATGAAGCTAAAAGCACGTGTCCCGAGACACCATTCGAACCAACCGCGGAAACAACTTGCACTTATACAAATATACGCTTCGAGAGTATACTCGTTTTCGTTTCCTTCTCTTTTCTACTGTCTCTACTACGTATAGTAACTAGAGGAAGTATTGTATTCGACCCAAAATTTCGTCCTCGAGATTTCACCAGTAATACCTATATGTTTTCAGGCCCACTGAATAAAAAAAAAAAAAAAAACATTTTTAGAAAAAGATCCGTGTGTGTGTATGTGTGTGTGTGTGTGTGTGTGTGTGTGTGTGTGTGTGTGTGTGTGTGTGTGTGTGTATCTGTCAATGGACAACATAACTCAAAAACGAAAAGTCGCTTAAAAACTAAAGTTCGGATTTGCGTTAAATATATTTCAAGGATGCGACACGAAGATTTTGAAGAAAATTTCTCCATCCTAAACTACTCTTTACATTGAAAATGTTTCGAAACTGTTAATTTTCTCAAAAACGGCTGGAACGATTTTGATTAAAATGTCATATGTTTGAGATATTTGTATGACAAATGGAATGTATATTTTAAATTTTCTGGCTATAGCCCCTATAGTCGTATTTACTCTGGGCGACGTTTGCATAACTGGTAAACTGTGAGAGATAGACCAAATCATACTGTACAAAAATGTAGATCTTGCTAAAATACACAATTTATGTCTCAATAAATTTTCTTGTAGGGTGAGCCATTTCGGAGATATTCCTTGTTATGTGTGTGAGTTTCTGAAACGTAAGACTTCCGTGAACTGGAACATCGTTGTTCATTTTTTTTATATGTTAAGTGTGCAAAGAGAACGGAATCTCAAAGCTATAAAAGATTTGACTATCGCACAAAGCCTACTGTATTCTAACATTTCCCTTGCACCTACAAGGAAATAAGCAATAAGATAATTTGTACAAATGTTTATTTCAACTAACACGAAGGTGAGTGACTGAATGTGTAGGGTTTAATGGCCCGTCGATAACGAGCTCATTTGGGCCAACACGAAGAAGATATAGGAATAAGAGTTTGTAAGAATGGTTAGTACGAGAGTAGAGAAAGTCATGTGAGTGCAACATATCAGATTTTTTAAACTGGAACACCGCCCGCTTTAGGTGTACCGAATTTTGACTTCTTCAAGGTGACAACCCCACACGCATGTATGAAAGCAATTTTTCCTACTTGTTATTAACATAACAGTCCTGAAAATACTTCATATTTATGCATCAACGAAAACGTGTAGAAGCTGTAATGTGGTTCATTAAATTTAGTCAACACAGTCCAAGAACAGAAACGCCAACAAAACACAGGAGACACAGAGGAAGATTTTATGAGTTCAATATTTTGAAATGCAAATTGAGTTACAGATTGCATAATATACGTACGTCATATGAACTCCGTTCGTCATTTATTGGCATGAATTGGGCACGTGTTCGAGTAACAATGAATGAGATCATCGCATCACCTGCCGAAGATTAGGGAAGTGCGTCGATTTTCCTCGCATGAAACGGCACGGCGGCGGCGTGCGTCGGCAAAGCTGCTTAGCATAGGGTGCACCAAAAATATGTGCCACATTCGATTGAAGCAAATACTACACCGCATATACAAGTCTTTGCATATAAGACTTATTATCTATTGTTTTAGTTATAAAATAAATGTTTTGGAGGAGAAAAGTAAACTTATTCCAAACATACGGGGAGTAGCGGAAACGTTACACGCACCTTGCACACATTTCAAAGTATAACTAAACCTTTTTCACGAGCTCAGACTTTAGATGTGGGTGCGGAGGTAGGGGGGGGGGGGGCTGAAGGAAAAGTTATGTTTGAATTCCATATAGAACAAGTCTTTTGGTATGAGTTTTCGTATATTAAGGAAAATGTAAAGAACATTTTCATAGCGCCTTTGCATAAATGTCACCGATCTAATGCCATTTTAGTCTAAATTTAACTTGTGAATATTTTTAGGTGCGTTCGCTACTACTGCAGCAATAACATCGCTAGTCTTGTGTGTGTGTCTCTCTCTCTCTCTCTCTCTCTCTCTCTCTCTCTCTCTCTCTCTCTCTCTCTCTCTCTCCGCACACATGAAAGAACTCCTTAACTGCTGCAAAGTGCTGGAGTTGGATTTTATATATATTAGTAGTTGGAAGAACATTTGTTAACTCGTTTCAAATTTATGGGTATCGTTACAAGGTTAAGGATAGAAAAACTCCTAAAACTTGTCGATTTCTAAGTGAACCAGTGAGCTTTAAGGAGCTGACATTTTATATACAAGAGTTGGACTACTTTGTAACTTTTATCTGTTATTTCTTGGAAACATCCAATGATCTGCTGTATAATCATTTTTATGCACTTTGATTCATTTCTTGCAACGTGTTTACGTAAACAATTATCCTTGATTGAAATTTGCCAATGAAGTAACAGCCAAAAATCCACATTTGAAAACGTGGTATATACAGGTGTCCTAAAAAGACACCGACAATGCTTAGAGTGTTATGCGGGACGGCAAACTGATCGGTTTTCAAGCAGAAACCCCTTTCCGGAAATGCACGGTTTGGACGCTCTAACGCATCGAAGTGTGAGATGGGTGTAGGTTCATATTTCGCCAATAAAACCAACATCGAGCTATCTACGTTGCAAAAGGGCTTCGAACTCTGTACCTCCTACGTCATTGTAGAGCCTATATCTGCGGTGGTGAGCCTCATGCACAACGTGCTGCTGTCTTTGGAGATTTTCAGTTACTTCGGGGACTCGTGCCATAAGGTCCTCCGCTGGCGTTGTAGGAGTGTCATACATCATACAATTCATACATCTCCACAGAAAATAGTCGAGAAGGGTCAGATCTGGCGACAGTGCTGGCCATGGAACAGATCCACCTCTACCAATGCATCGATTGGATATGCGACGTTGAGGTGATTCCACAGATTTACATCAAAGTGTGCTGGAGCTCATGTCGGTCATTTCCGCACCTGTGTACTGGTACGTGTCGCACTGCTGTTCAAAGTAACGCAGTAGGATACGTACCAAGGACTCTGTGGAGGAATTTAGCGCATGTGCAGGAATGTTATTATGCCCAGATCGTTCATCCCAGTACACAGATGGCTAAAGGGTTGCATACCATCAGTATTAAGATACCAAAACGAATGTTAAGAAATTGTCACTACCATTCTTTCTCAAACTTCGACGCTCTCCAGTGCCCAAAGCGTGCATTTCCGGACAGGGGTTCCTATTTGAAAACCGATCAGCTTGCCATCCCACACAACATACCTACTAGGCGTTGTGGGTGGTTCTTTTTGGAGTGAGGGGGGACAACCAGTATAGACTATAGAATGTGACTTTAGACTAATATTTGGAGTTTTGGTTACTGCATGTTTATGAAATACAAGTATTCACATAAGATAAGAGAACTTCAGAGAGGTTATCACGATAAACGAATTCTCGATCTCACAGACAGCCAAAATGCCTTAAAAGCAGTCTCCTTAGATCAGACTTGTTTGGCAAGGTCTAAATGTCCTGGTTGTCCTGTCATTTCGCAACAGGCCAAGACATCGCGGTCCTGAATCGGTATACGTACTACGAAAACCTTGGCAAAGGTATGGCTTAGGGAAAACCACTACTTCAGGTGGCAAACCTGTGCTAGACGAAGACAACCAGGAAATTGGACTTAGATCAATGCAACACTTTCCTCACATCTCCAGAGATTGCAGAGGACATATGCCTATAAGGAAAGAAGTTCCATTGATTTCTGAGCATGTTCACTTCAGAAACATCTTCGTTAAGTAGGGCTCTACAGAGATAAATCCATATATAGAATCTGAAAAGAAAATGAGGAAACTGCCTCGCATATCCTGTTTGTCCTTTTCTTGGCAAGAAAGTTACTTATGCTTTCTACAGCCAGAGCAGAATAGCCAAGCAGATGTAGGAAAGTAAGCATGTTGTCATTGGAACCTAAATACTACAACTTGCTCAGAGAATAGATTTTGGGAACAATGAAGGCATCCTTTCCAATGAGTTTGAACAATAAGCTTTTTAAGATGACGTGCAGGAAGTAGACGGAAGGCCCCCCCCCAAAAAAAAAAAGTTATCTTACGTTATTATACACTTAAGTAACCGAATTGTATAATGAAACAACATTAATATTATATTAAATGGTACAGGAAAAGGTTACAGCTCTAAATAATAGAATATTGGGACAAACATGCTAAGCACATCATTAGAGAACGAGGAAGAGTTTGAGGGTATGTTTTTTCTACTTCTGAGCTTCTCCGATGTAACAAACGCATGTGTATTGTATACCTACTGTTTATCGACCATGCTGAAGAATAGAAATAGTTCTTACGCGAAAACAAAATTTATTATCAACAGCTGTTGAACATGATTCCAGTAGCATGATCACCAACTTTAGCATTGGTGGCGAAGTGGCGATCTATTACTATCCCCACCTGTTCGTTGACCTTAAAAAAGCAATAACTTACAGCCTCATCGTAAAGTAAATATTAACAAGTAAGAAGGAAGTAAAGCCCCAGATAAGATTTACATAGTGGAATTGAACTGTAGAATATAATTATATTACATAATATCTGCAATAATAAATATAAAAAGAGTTAAAGGGTTTAGTATAATTCATTCACATATCTGAAGTATGCGTGAAGGTTGGGACACCGGTAGATTAGAATAGACGAGTACAAGATCTAGGTTATGTTAGATTAGGTTAGTGCTATACACACAATCAACATAAAAAGTTCTTGCGTTAGATATACTGGTGATAAGGGGATGTAATAACTGAGTGGAATAGGAGGAGGATCTATGTGGGGTTGAGGTAGGTCAGATGATAAGAAGGTAGAATAAATGATCATAAGAGGAGGTCTTACGTTAGATTAGGTTAGGTTAGGGTTACATATACAATCTACATAGAAACCTCTTGCGTTATACATCATACATTAGATACAACAAACAACATACCTACCACGAACGTGCCTAAACACGTACATTCACTGTTTCAGGCTTAGAAATTGTCTCCAGAATCACCCTCGAATACCTTAGTGCCCTGCTCTCTCTATCACCTCAGCCAGAGTAGCCGTCAGGAACGATGGCGGTAAATGGCATATAACGCGCAGATAGGGGTAATAGGGGAAGTGCTGCGTTTCAACTTTTTCATTTTTTTTTTTTTTTTTTTTTTTTTTTTTTTTTTTTTGTGCCATCGTCGGAACTGTTAACGAAATTACTATCACACAACGGAGTAGACTTTTGCTCGGAATTATTTAATTTCACTGTTAAACTGTAGGCAAGTACTCTCACACGCGCTGTGAAACAGACTATGCCTGAATGGCTAGAAAACACGTAACTATGACGTCGTTGAATATTTGTCTTCTTCACAACCGCCTCATTCGTGACGGCGACTATAGTAATCTTTCTATTACGCATGGCGGCCATCTTGCGCATTAGACTTGTGCTCTCCCTCCCACCTCAGCTTGTATTTCCCATTTCTTCCATGTAGCGGTAAGCCTTGGCCCGTGAGGGCTGCTGCGCTAGGGGTTGCTTTTTTATGCAGTGGGCCAGCATTAATCCTTCTTACCTAGCAAAAGCGCTACTGAAAGATTTGGCATAGGTACCGAGTGAGATAGCTCACTAGAAACGTAAGAGGCAGCAGGTCCCAGGTTCCATTCCCATTGACCCGGCTACTCTGTTTCTTGGGGTTTTCCGCGGTCTTCCCTAGCTGACAAGCGAATGCTGCGAATTCTCCTTTCACCATTTCCTATGTTTCAGAATCGAAGGATAAGGCAAGTGGACGGTGGGCGAGGCGTATGGGTCCCGTGGACGTCAGGATGTAATATCTTGACACGTTAGGTACCCCTCTTGCGTCCCAGCCTACCGACTCGCATCTGGCCATCCTCTGTGTTCTTCGCTTCACCCCTTCTTCCTGGAGATTTACTGTATGCTTACTAGTAAGTGGCGAAATGTTCTTCCGCTTCCTGACAACCACAAACACTTGGTAGGTGTATAGAAAACCTACGAAATAACTTAACTGTCGTTACATCTGAAAACAAAGCGTGTATGATAATAAAAGACGGAGACCTAAAATCTAAATGAGCTTTCACTTTCTCACTTTTGCATTGTGATAGAAATATGTAGAATCACACTATTAATTATGTCGCTACTCAGTTCAACGTAATACATCTTAAAATTATTTGTTTGGGAAAATGCTATTCAGACACTTAATTTCTATGCTTTAACTCAGAAAATTGGCTATGAAGCTGTAAGTTGGATATCAAAGACTGTATTGTAGTATTATGTATTCTAATCTACTACACAAAACCGAAGTGTTTGAATTAGAAATGCGACGTAGTTGGTATCGAAGTACATGTTTAATTCTCTAAAATGATATTTGATATTTTCGATGATTTAAAATATTAAATGTTTGCATTTATGTCATAGACATGCCTGAGTAAGAATTGTAAATTTATACTGTGTAAGTACCTACGAGGCAATCTGGCAACTGAGAGTAAACAAACAGCTGTCACTTGTCTGAAATGGTGTTTGTGATTGGTCCTCAGGTATAAGAGCTGGTAGTTTCCCTGTTCTGGTGTTTTACACTGAGTTCTCTTTATTGAAATGAGAAAACGAAACTAACGCTGAACCACTGTGAGGAAGTGTTTTTGATATTGGCAGGAATGGAAGCTAATTGTTGTTGCCTGCAACTCTTCAATACGTCTCCTCGGATCCTAACAAGGGAATGCGTGCAAATGAAGTGGTGTCCTTTTCGATGACAGCGCCACAGTGGCAATTGACTTTCATTCATTCTCAGCACAAAACATCTCCAGGGAGGTCCGGTCTCAGGTGACAGCACTGCTTCTCTACCTGACAACAGCAAACACTGAACCTTTGAGATTGGATGGGGCTCTTCTACATGAGGCTATAAGGGGTTCGCTTATTGGACGCTCTACTGAGCTGATATTTGCTCTGAAGCACACGAATTCACTCTTTAAAGTATTATCATTCACTGTTCGCAAGGGTTCCCTCTCTTGTATATTTACTGTTTTGTATGAACGTGTCGCCCCCAAACGCGGATCCACAAACTCATCGTGCATCATTAGCTCCATTTTCGAAATTAAACTAATAAGTATAATTACGAGTATAATATGAAATTGTTACATAGGACACGTAAATTTAAAATAAGCCTTCAAATTGGATTTAGATTTGAAGCACTGAATTGAAATCATACAAACATCTTAAGGTCACACTTCATGCTTTTGGTAAATAAGAATATAGATTAATGAGAGGTCTAAGACTCTACTATAAAGAACTGAATATTCTCACAAAAGATTTGTTTTCCGGTAAAAAAAAAGGGGCAAAGATCAAGTTTTTGAATCCGGCAACCAATACTATCGGTACGAAAGTGAAATGTAGGTATTTTAATATTTGACTGACATCACATCCAAGATGTTAAAACCTTCAAGAGAGATGCAGCCATCAGTTCTGCCCTCCTCTTCACTACACTTGTATTAAGTGAGAAACAATGTGATGTTACTTTCACATACTTTCTCTACTCACTAACTTTACTTTTAACTCTTCTAAATGTTCTTACAAAAGCACATTTCATGTCAATTGAGATAAGCATTTGCAAAAAGGGTTTTGTTATGAAAAGGCACAGGATCAGTACTAAGCAGATAAAAACCGGTTGGGTGCTGTCTGCAAACGCCAAAAGTCTACGAGGGGTGGAGTTGGTTGGCTGGTTACCTGCGATATCCCTAACTATAATCTAATAACAGTTCAACTTCATTTTCCTCTGCCCTGGCTTTAGTGCTTGGAAATTTTTATGCCTGAATATGATTTTCATTGGGGGCAAAAAGAACGTTACTACATACCGACTTGGAAATCCATACTCTTTAGATGACTTGCGAAAAATAACTGAATGGTGACTCAATACTTCAAAAGATGCATGGAAGTATTGGAAAATTTAAACACATATTTCCAATAAAACATTTATATAGAATTTTGGCACTGAGTATAATACCTCCTCTATCTACCACAACTAAGTGATAGGGGAAGTAAAACAGACTTTCAGTTAGATAATGTACTCCATGGGCCGAATCAGGAATGTAGCGGTTCTAGGGCTGTAATCATTCCGAACGCACAACACTTTAATATAGTGGTATGGATTCGATAAAGCACATGAATCGGTTATCGTTGGTTCAACCAACAGAACATACGTATTCGAAAGTTGCTCACTAAGTCAGAAAAACCATTTTATTTTCTGTACTTAAATATTTGATGGGGTAATTCTGCTAAAATTTTCACTCACGAACTTGCACTAGCCCTTAAAATAATGTTACCCTATAGAACATTGTACCATGGAACTAACTTCTACCTTCTACATTTTAAGTACTAAGCTGTCTTTAGTAATATACCTCCATGAAATAAACAATAATCCATTAGCTCTAGAGCATGCATATAATGCAAGAACCCATAAAAACTAATACAACCAAATGTGATTACTTCCTCTATGGCCTAAACAGCTTAATCTGCAATGCAGTTAAGTTATTCAAATTTTAAATATAGAATTAATAGAATAGGTTAAAAAATCATTGAAATCTTAAAAAAAGAATATTTTTATAACTGACAAATTGGCATTTATAGCACTCTTTATGAGCATCATTTTGTCATTCCAAAATCTGCTTATGCTATAGATAAGGTTATAATTAAATTCCTATTTGAAATTATTGCATCGTGCTCTGTTTTCTCTCCCTTAGTGCTATTGCATTTTATAAGAATTTATTTTTGATCTCTTCTCCTTTACTATGTGATAATGGCCCTAATGACCTATTCGTCGACGGGCTCTTAAACCCTACACACACACACACACACACACACACACACACACACACACACACACACACACACACACACACACACACACACACACACACACACAAACACACACACACACAAAAACACACACACTCACTCAATCACTCATTTATCTGATAATGAGCGTGGTGGTAGCGTGCTGCTTACCAAGCGGGAGACCCAGGTTCGATTGCTGGGAGATCTGGTCCAGAGTACACTCAGACTCGTTAGGTCCCTGGGGAATCAATCGAGGAGCTGCTTGTTTGAGAAATAGCGGGCCCTAGTTGCGAAGATGGCTTAAATTGCAGGAGGGATCGGTGCGCTAACCACGCCCCACCTCCAATACTGCACCCCACTCATGATGCCTGTAGTGGACAGAGGTGAAGGACGCAGCGGCCGGGAGGTAGGCCTTGGTCCGGAAAGGGCTTTTGAGCCGCGGAGTTAGTTTATTGTATATGCGATTAGTTCTTATTTAGTATTGTATAGGTGAACCTATTTGCCCACCATTATTTCATTTGTATTGTTCCCAGTTTATGAGATCTGGTTCGGAGAACCTTGTAAAATAAGTTTAAAAATATATAACAAATAATATACATAAATAATAAAAGAAATAGACTTTAAAATTTTAATAGTAAACTAAATATTGTAGGTATTCCACCCAAAAATTCGATACCGAGATTTCACCGAAAATACACGTTTTGAGACTCCCTAAATCAGAAAAGGAAATTTTAAAACATGGTTATGTCTGTGCTTGCGTGCGTCCAGGTCTTCCAAGAATGTGAGAAAAAGGATTTTCAAACAAATCTTAAGAAAACCTCAAACTATTTCTTGCATGAAAAAGGTTTCGTTATTTTTATTTACCCCCAAAAAATTTGACCTATTTCTTGGCAACCCTCGTAAGATGCAGGCAGATTTTGGTAAACATATTAACATGTTCCAAGATTCGAGTCTGCTTTTCACGCCTAATTTGACAAGCTGTAGCACGGTATGAAGTATTAGGCAGCATTGTGAGCCAGTAATTTATCGGCAGCTATGGTTTTCTACCTAGCCTCCCACACCCCTGCAGTCCGCCCCTCAGCACGAGTGAGTGAGTGAGTGAGTGAGTGAAGCTTTTACCTGTAACAATGTGCGCCAGTAGTTTAGCTCACAATTGCTGTCAGTTTCAATTCTACGCAGCCTCGCCTCCGTGCTTTTCTACAAATAAAACGAGGGGAGCCTAGCCAGAGATTAGCGTCCGTTATCTTTCCTGTCATCTCTGGAATCTGTCAGCTCATGTCAACACAAACCCTCCTCCCCAACCTAACACCACACACACCTTCACAGTCTCTGTAGCTAATAATATGGCTGGCACTTTAGCTAGGACTTCATTATGGATCTTCAGTCAACCGTTCCCTAGTCTGATCAACATCATGTTACACCTTCTACAATTTCAGATACATATAGGGACACTGCAAAATATTAAATTCACCAAACTTAAGTTTGGTAGGATCACTGTCATCAGAAATGCATATGACTGTTCTATTTCCTGAATACCACGACTTTTGTTATAAAATCTGTAGTTATTTACTGGGTAAGCATAAATTAACAAAATATAACAACACTTACTGTGGATATATAAACCAAACTGTAACACACCTGTTAGATAAAAACTAGCATACATCTGCTGTAAAGGAATGCATATGGAATTTGCAGATCTAGAAAAGGTACGTGACAGAGTACATACATGGAAAAATGGAGAATCTGAAAAAACAGTAATTATGTGGGAAATATAGAAGTCTCTTAATTAATATCTACATGAAGTAAACTAATTGCGGTCAGAATAGAAGAGGGAAGTAAAATAAGCATTCCCTCTGTTCAGCATTTGAATGGTGAATTTAATGAAGAATTGTATACAAAAGAATGGAATAATGGTAGCAATTTTCTGCTAACAGAAGAAAATTATATCCTATGGAACGTAATTTTGGAGGTAAATGACAACAGCGGGAATGTGAGATAAAACAAATAAGAAAGCAGTCGAAGACAATTATCTTTGGAAGTAAAGCTAAGAAAATGTACTTGTGAATTCGGGAATTCGGGACGAGGTAGTGAAATAAGGGAATAGTTTTGTCTATTTCTGCACTTATACGTGAGAACTGTATTAAATCCTCTGTCTTTATTTATTTATTATTTCAGATATGCTATACAATCATATTTTATAGTTTAAGTTTACCCATTAAATCATACCTGCACCTTTATTTCCTTTTTTGTTGTTAATATTTATTTACCGTTTCATTCATACAGCAGTTTAGTATGAGGTGCAAGTTGCGGATTATTTTTTATGATCAACATCAGGAATGGAAAATCTATCATCATTTCGCCAACGAGGTTAAAGTTGGTGACCTTACTAACGGAGTCACCAAATATTAGCAGAAAGGTTGCTAACTACATCGAGACTTTTAGGGAGGATTAAGAACACTTGTAACATGCTAGGTTACAGTGCCGTCACTTCACGCTCCTCTTTCAGTTTTAGTTACTATATGGAGAAACTACTTATCTATCATCAATTTCTATGTCGATAAAAATGCCGTCCTTTATCCTGTAGCCTTTTGAAATAAGTTTCTGATGTTAAGTTTCTGGTATATTGTTGAAAATCTTCATGTCGCATCCTTTGAGGATGCTGAACTTAAATACCACGTTTGGTATTTTATCAACCTTTCGTTTTCGTTTCTGAGTTATGCTCTTCAGAAACACATGAACATGCGCGCGCGCACGCACACACACACACACAGAGTGAGACACCCGCGCGCGTACATAAACCATTTTCTACAAATATTTTTTAGAAATCAAGAGCCTTCAAAACGGGTATTTCCTGTGAAATCTCGATATGAGATTTTCAGTACTTCCTCCAATTGCTATAGGTAAACAGGAGAGAAAGTAGAACTGTTCTGCGGAAGTCCTTGTTCACAGACTTATGAAATGAATTGCAGTTATATGATCTAATTTACAAATTATCAAGTAACAGAGAAGTAAATTCTTTCTCAGAAGGTATGAAATGTTGCGTATCTTTCCAGAATAAGGGGGGCCATTTCCTGACGGAGAACATTCTAGTGACCAAACGGATTGGTCCTAATTCTCGATTTGAATAAGTTTTACTGTTAAAAGCACTCTCATTCAATCCCACATTCATACTTCTATACTCTGCGAAGGATAAGGAATGATTCTGGTTAAAGAAAAATTCCTCACCGCAATCGAAATCGAATATGGAACCTTTGGGTTAAGAAACCCAAACACTGACCTCTCGATCATGCCATTTACACGAATACTGGTGGAAACTGTACGTAGAACAAATGAATACCTTGTGTCCGAGACGGACCAGAAGTAAATGCTGTCGCTTAATGGTCCTGAGAAGAGAATTCTTAGTCTCTTCCCTTTCCACTTAGGAACTTACATTAGAAACGTGTTCCTGCACATTACCCTTTATTGTGTTTACTGGAACAGTTAGCTTAGACTTATGAACCATGCTCTCCAATTCCACAGTTCATATCTGTCCACCTCTCTACTGCTAACCAATATAGGAACATAAGTTTACAAAAATATTTCTTCCATATTAGCCCCATAACAACTAAGCTTGGTCAGATTTGAAATGTTCAGTGCCATAGCACAATCCAAGTTTCTATGTAACCAAACATGAACGTATAAGAAAAAAAAATAATTTTGTAACAGCACAAATTAACTGCACTGGTAGGTTATAGCCATTATTTATAACCTACATATACTGGGTGACCCCCAAAAACACCGACAACGCTTAGTATGTTGTGCGGGACAACAAACTGATGGATTTTCTAACAGGAACCCCTGTCCGGAAATGCACGGTTTGGGCGCTGGAGAGCGTCGAAGTTTGAGAACGAATTCTTGTGACAACTTGTTAACATTCGTTTTCGTATCTTAATGCGGAAGGTATGCATCCTTTTAGCCTTTTATGCACTGGGATGGACAACCTGAGCATAACATTACTGCACATGCGCTAAATTCCTCCATAGAGTCCTTGGTGTGCATCCTAATGCGTTACTTGTGTAGTTCACCACCATTGTCTATGTTTTTTGGGACATCCTGTATATCAGGAAGTACCTTATTTCTAATCATTTGGTTTTATAGAAACTACAGTTATAGGCAATTTGCAATTGCCCATACTCCAGGTCCCAATTGCGATTAATAGAAATATATGCTTGGGCAAATGCTCTAGAGGAGACAAACGCCTGTCATTAACAAATGTTTACATTAATGTTACGTAGAAACTAATACAACACTAATACACGATCAGGAGTTATACAGACTGTGAAATGTCCTATACTTGCATGCCGAGACTTTTACGGCTGGAGTCGATACACAAAATGGTAAAAGCTTCTGAGATGGAAGGCGGTGGTGCATTAATCAAATGAACATATCTGACGTTTCGTGCAATTCTTTGGTTGCCAAATTCAGATGACTGGAACTCCAAGCAGCTCAATAGTAGTATTCAGTTTGATTAATTAAACTCTACATTCCAGCCCGAAAGCTCTCTCTGTTCTTCCCTTTAATTCTCAAAGTAAAAAAGTAGCTAAGTTAGACGAGAGGTGCATTGGCAATAATGGCAATAAAGCATGTTCACATTCTTTATGAATTTGTTGTACCTATTCTATTAAGAAATGCAGACAACCAGAAAACGGTTTAAATTATGATGTTCTAAATCCTCAGATACTTTAAAATTAAATTATTGTGAATTCAGGGCACAGTTATAATTTTATTCAGCTTCTTGGACGCTTGACTGAAAGCGCATCCCGGGTTGAACCATAGAACGTGTATGCCAGACAGCTTTTATTCTTTGCTGAGCGCTTGAATATATTGTTAAGTAAATGGCAAAAGTTATTATGTATGTTATTTGAGTTGTACGAGACGTAAATAAACCGTTATATGATACTATGTGCGTTTTGACTGTAAGGGTCCGTGCATACATAAGACGTGTCTGTATTTTTTTTGCAACCAACCAGACTCTAAGTACAAGAATCCGCCATTTTCTTTTTATTTGATATTTTTAGTGCCCTCATATGATAGGTTCATTTTATCAGAGGCGTTTACTGAATTGTGTGTTGCTCTCTCTCTCTCTCTCTCTCTCTCTCTCTCTCTCTCTCTCTCTCTATACTGCAATAAAAAGTTTGTAAAATCGGCTGGAAACCCGGAATTCGCTCTCAGTAAATGAGTCGTATGTTTTTGAGGTGTGCGTTAACGAGGAGTAGGTTCTGTCCTTTAAACCGCTGTTCCTCTAAATTTTGTGCATTCGTCTGTCTAAGAACGTCAAGCAATACGGTTTAGTAAACACAAAACTAGACTAAAGCGCACATGGCGTTTGATGGGTGGCCTACCTTCCAAAAAATAAGGGGCGGCTGACTCACCTGGTATATAAAGCACAAAAGGCTTTGGGATGATGAGATAGTTATACGTAGAAAGTTGCGGCCATGGAAGGATTGAGGTATAAACAACATTACATTACGTTTAGTAGGAAAGCGAACCATGGTAAAACCCACGTGTGGTCAGCTCCACACAGCGGTAGGTACAATATTATCACTAATTATAACGTCACCGTTCCTTCCCATCTTACCTTGGAGGCATGCCTAGTCATCCTCCCACAGTTATTGACGTAGCCGACTGACTTCACAACACTGAGTATCGAACTGTCTTCTGTCACGTCTTGAGCTACACAATATAATGGTAAAATTCACTCCACAGCCAGTATTTGTTTTCTAGCTCACATACAAGCCATCATCATATTCAACCATTACAACGGGATATTTTGATATGGTGCACATGGCGAATTACAAGTCAATGTTTGCTAATGTGTCAAATAACAAATATTTGTCATCTACATGATTTAAAGTTGATTAAAACATACCGTATTATTTATTTACTCTGGTAGGAGGAAAAGCCATGAGGCCCTCTCTTCCTCTCTAACAGGCAATATAATACAATACAGAACAACATGATAAAATCATAAATAAACGTACTAAGGTCTAACGAAGACATTAAAACGAAAAAAAAGCAAAAATGGTAACCAAATGCTTTTAACCGTCTATTGATATAGGTAGAAACAATTACTGCAAAGATTTAACATTAGTTGCTAGCACATAAAATAATAGCAATAAAATTAATATTGCGAGGCGTTTATCATTATAATATAGCAGCAGCACTGTAAACTGTACCTGTGTCCTTGAATGTGGTTAGAGCGTTCCCATTTGTCTTCCGACAGGGAATTCCAAATAAGATGTAAACTATATAAAAATTAAACATGTTAATGTGAATGTTAGTGTCAAGTGTTAATCAATATTGTTGAGAAAATAAAAAATTATTAAAGCTGTTCCATGTAAATGATAGTTCAGGTCGGCGGATTTTCTTGAAAGACTTCATTGATTTTTCGTTTAGAATTATGCTGTTCGCGCGCGCGCGCACACACACACACACATACATACACACACGCACATGCACACACACATACACGCACGCACACGCACACACACACAACGGCGATCTTACACACTTAGAATTTGGATACCTAACAGTGTATTTTAAGCTAGAATATGCAGTTTCAAGCATGGTCAACAGACAAAATAAAATCACAAATGAATAATATATAGGAATATATATATATATATATATATATATATATATATATATATATATATATATATATATATATATATATCTGTGGGTTCACAAAGATTATATAATCTCATATGTATATACTTATATTTTGATAAGAATTGTACGTTAGTGGTGTCCAGTTCTTAACTACTTTTTGGAAGAACATTTTCTTTGAAAAATGTTTTGGAAGTGCCATCATTGGAACCTCTGGCAGATAGAAATGTAATATTTTGAGCTAATAAATTCGCAGTTGTTCATCATTATCATGGACTACAACCAGTATTGAATATTCTAGAAATGTGGAGCAGGAAAACGGCATCTGTCGCTCACAAGAGGTAACACAGCTTACAAAATCCACAAGACTTCTATTCGATAAAAAGAACGCGGTGCGTCACACTAGCCCCCACCCTCCTCTGCCATTGTGCACGATCGTCGCCATTGTGTGCATGAAACAAAAGCCGATCTCGGAGCGCTTTCAGCGAGTCACGTCTGTAGGTTATTTAATCCCAATCAGGGAGAGATTTCTCCCCGTTAAACATTTCTCCCGTCCCGGAAGATGCCGCGATACTCGTGTTACAAGAGGAAACGTGCCATGTATCGCTTCCTATGGGAACCCTACGTTTCCTGCGGAACTTCGGTTTTCATAACTCTGTCCTTCCTTTTTAAAATTTAACATCCTTTCCCTTCTTGCAAACAATATAAAGGTGTCTGCTGTAATAGCATTGGCACCCATAAGCAAGATTGTAATCTTATGCCTGTCCTTGCGCTTGCATCAGAAAAGAACACCTACTTCTATTCAATTTGAAGAAAGACTTATTCCTCATATATTCACAACGTATTATCTCATGGAATTCTTATTTCATGTCTTCTCTTATTTTCAAGAAAGAGCTGCTTAACGATTTTAGCGGTTCATTTTGTGATGTCCATTGCTCTCTGTTGTTTCAAAAGTGAATATCTTACACTGGAGAGGGATCCAAATATGAAGACACATTTCAGCATGGGTTTAAACCATTATCATCAGCCTGGCAGAAAATGCCACTTTACTCGCGTTATTGCATTATTTGTTTCTATCTAGCTTTCTCTCTTTCTCCCTCGAGCACCCTTGATTCTTTCCTCTCTTTCCAATTACACTCTCTCTCGTGCTCCATTTCCCTCTCTGTGCACTACGTGCAATTTATGTAATGTGTTGAATACCGCTAATAAAATTGCTTTTTCTAGTTTGCTTTACGATTAAAACATAATTTGTATCTATCAACAAACGTTTACATACAACAACAATAGCAAGGAGCAATTTCTGTAGTCTGTTTATATAGTTTCGTATTCAAATTTTACACCATCAAACTTATCAGAAACATTATGCTTATATCCTTATTTTTATTAAAGGTTTCTCAAAAAGCTCGAGATATTACTTACTATTTACTCTCTCTACTGCGTACAGTAAGGAGAGGAAATATTTTATTAAACTTTATTTATAGCAAAAATATTGTAGTCCACCCAAAAAGTCAATGTCGAGCTCTCACCGGAAACACATCTCTTGAAGCCTCCTGAACCCCCAAAAAAGTATTTTAGAAACAGCTGTGTGTGTGTGTGTGTGTGTGTGTGTGTGAGAGAGAGAGAGAGAGAGAGAGAGAGAGTGAGAGAGAGCGAGAGAGAGAACAGAATAATCCAATAACGAAACGTCTGATAAGTACCAAACTGGATGGTTATGCTCACCATATACTAAAGATACGACATGAGCATTTTCAAGAACATTCCCCCCCCCCCCTATAGCTATGCTTTACAATGGAAAAAATTCGATATTCTTTATGTTCTCAAAATTACCCCAACCATTTTGATTAAAATACCACATGTATAAGATTTTAATGAGAAATAAAATGTGTATTGTCTCGAATTTTCTGAAAATAGCTTGTGATGTTCACTTCATTAGAGGACTTTCGTGTAATTAATAAACCGCAAAAAATAGTTCAAATCTTACTGCATAGAAATCTATATCTCGTTAAAACATACAATTTATGTAACTAAACTTTTTTGTGGAGTTAACTATTTCCGATATATTCCTTGTTATCACTTTAAATTTTCAAATCATTTTCTCAACTAGTTAGTCCTTATTTGTTTTTTCTCCTGTTCATGCAAAGGGCATGAAATTCCAAAGCCATTAATAGCACAATGCTCTTTAAATATCTGACTATCGTTTTACCTACTGTATCCTACAACGAAATGTGCAAATGTGTACTGAAAACTGGATTAATAAGAAGTGCGTAGCTAGGGTAATACCTAAGCTTCTGCAAGAATAGTTTGTACAAGTATGAGCAGAGAAAGTAGTCTAAATGTAGCTTTCCCATCTTATTACAATCTCAGACACGCACGTGCTCGTATGCGTACAGGCGAACTCTTTGTGCCCAAGTAAACAATTAGAAACTTATGGACGCCCATTGCCATAGTTCTTAGCGTCCCATTCTATATCGGGCGTGAATGACCGCTTAATTTTGCTCAGAGGCCTCTTTATCAAACTTGACGTTCTTTTATGGTCCGTAAATCACAACACAGTACCACCTGCTTTACTTACCTTCCAAAGGAAGACATGATAAGAATTTTTAGGCTCCCGAAAGAATTCTGCTTTTCGGCGAGGACGAGATATGAGAGGAAGTTCCCAGGCTTGAACTAGCGTGTATAACCCCAAGCACAACAGCTCTTTGTGGGCCAAGGCTTACCGCCCGGCCGCTGCGTCCCCACCTCTGCCCACTACAGACATTATGACTGGGGTGCAGCACTGGAGGGTGGAATATGTTCAGCGCCCGGTTATGCCACCTTCCGACCTAGGGTCGCTACTTCTTTATCACGTAGCCCCTCAATTGGCCCCTCCGGGACCTTACGAGGCTGAGTGCAGCCCGTGCCACTAGTGTGTATAGTCTATGAAAATATACAGGAACACTATAAACATCCGAAAAGTCTTACAAGATTTTCCACTTTACTTACAAGACTTTATTTTCCAGGGAATAAACTCACTCCTGTATATGCCACTATTGTCTAACATTAAGGATTACAGATTTTAAAGTGCTCTTACAATCCTTACAAGCCATGCAATCATAAAGGCACGTAGTGTTTCATTGGCATTTGTTCGTTTCTTATTAATGTTATTGTTGTATTTTGTTAATTTTTAGTTATTTTTATTATTTTTGTTTGTAGTTATTGTTATTATTATTGTCATTATTATTATTATTATTATTATTATTATTATTATTATTATTATTATTATTATTATTATTATTATTATTATTATTATTATTATTATTATTATTATTATTGTTGTTATTATTATTATTATTATTATTATTATTATTATTATTATTATTATTATTATTATTATTATTATTATTATTATTATTATTATTATTATTATTATTATTATTATTATTATTATTATTATTATTATTATTATTATTATTATTATTATTTTATTTTATTCCCGCAGTTGTCAGAAACGTCCATATGGATACAAGTAGACGATTAGAAGATTGTATCAATCAACAAGAGCAACATTGTGAACACCTATTCTTTGAATGATGTCAGCATATCAGTACCTATGATGATAGTATTAACATGAAAACAACCCGTACCTCCGTGGCACTAAAGCCCATCCGGGCCAAGGCCTACCGCCCAACCGCTGCGTCCCGCACCTCTGCCCACTACAGGCGTCATGAGTGGGGTGCAGTACCGAAGGTGAGGTGGGACGTGGTCAGCGTCCCGGTCCCTCCCGGCCAGTTATGCCGTCTTCTAGACCAGGGGCCGTTAAAGTAGCTCCTCAATTGGCTCCTCAAGGACATAACGAGTGCACCCCATGCTAGACCTCCCATCATAGAGGTACTAGAGATCGAACCTGGGTCTTGCGCGCCGGAGACAGGACCACTACCAGTGCACTACGGAGGTGGTCAATAACATGAAAATAATGGTATAATAATAAACCATAACAATAATAAAAATGTTAATATAATTATGATAATGACAATAGTACTTATGATAATGATTATATAGTAGGTACTAAAACTAATTAGAATAAAACTAGTAATTATGATACTAATGATAATGGCTATAATAGTGATAACCACAAAAGCAACAATAATAGCACTAATAAAGAATAACTACAAACAAAAATAATAACATTAACTAACTAACTAACAACAACAACAACAATAATAATAATAATAATAATAATAATAATAATAATAATAATAATAATAATAATAATAATAATAATAATAATAATAATAATAATAATAATAATAATAATAATAATAATAATAATAATAATAATAGTAATAATAATAATAACAATAATAACAACAATAATAATAACAATAATAATAACAACAACAATAATAATAACAATAATAACAATAATAATAACAATAATAATAATAATAATAATAATAATAATAATAATAATAATAATAATAATAATAATAATAATAATAATAATAATAATAATAATAATAATAATAATAATAATAATAATAATAATAATAATAATAATAATAATAATAATAATAATAATAATAATAATAATAATAATAATAATAATAATAATAATAATAATAATAATAATAATAATAATAATAATAATAATAATAATAATAATAATAATAATAATAATAATAATAATAATAATAATAATAATAATAATAATAATAATAATAATAATAATAATAATAATAATAATAATAATAATAATAATAATAATAATAATAATAAAAATCATCACCGAGATTTTTCATGGCTACTTGCTGGGTATGCCTACTCGGTGAGAACTTACTAAAATATTTATCATACATCACAATAACGATCACGCTACATGAGGGCATTTACGCCTGGAGCAGAAGTTAAAGAACTTCTCATCCGTAATGTGCAATTAGAGAGAATTTCTGCTTTCCCACGCAACACAGGTAACATTCATGTGGAAAAATCAATTGCCATCATTTCAAACTGTTGGCATTCCTGCAGAAACGCTAGTGCTGGAATCTTCCACCTGAGAGCGCTGCTCCATCAACTGTAATGTTACATGGGTCCCCTGCTAGGCACCACATCTTTAACAATCATTTCATAAATGCTATTTTATGCAGGGCATTCAGATTTAATCGAGATCATTGAGGAGTATGCACGTGAATGTCAGGGGGTGCAGTCTTTGTTGGCACAGTAACCACCTAACAGAATAAAAAAACGTTGTGAAAGCTTCGTATCCAATTATCTGGTTTTGGAAGATTCTTAATAGCCTCTTCCCGCTTCCTTATCCTCAGTCCTCTATCCGCCTAAGTCATGTAAGGCAGTACTTTCCTTTACACGCGTTTATGGTATCCGCTTGTTAACGACACCCCGACCACCACTTTGTTCTACTCGTATTGCGAATGGTACATCAGTAATGTGGGTTATATGTTGCAGGAGTGGCATAACTTGCAATCAATTACAGTTTTGGCTCTATGCATACAAGTGTAGGTAAAGTAAAGCATGTATTACAAACATAAAACACTGCAAACAAAGGTGGGTTTGAATCAGAACACCGTTAGGAATCCGCCCTCCAAACGACTTGTACACAAAGCACAGGTGCGGGGATATGAAGGTCCAAACAGCTGCCTAACAGATAATCTTCAGTCATGATGGACGGGCCATATTGTTATTGTTATTATTATTATTATTATTATTATTATTATTATTATTATTATTATTATTATTATTATTATTATTATTATTATTATTATTATTATTATTATTATTATTATTATTATTATTATTATTATTAATATTATTATTATTATTATTATTATTATTATTATTATTATTATTATTATTATTATTATTATTATTATTATTATTATTATTATTATTATTATTATTATTATTATTATTATTATTATTATTATTATTATTATTATTATTATTATCATCATCATCATTATTGTTCTTGTTGTTGTTACTATTATTACTATTACTGTTTATTATTACTATTATCATTATTATCATCATCACTATTGTCACTATTATTATATTGTAATGAAGTTATTAGTGTAGTTTATGGACCGTCAGTATTGTAATGCATTATGGACTACTGAATTACTATTCATGTTATAAACCGTACATTAATATACACGGTTATAATTAATAGTACCTACAGTACAGTACGTCGGACAGATCGACATAACAACGAAAGCTAAATGTTACTAAGTACACCAAAATAAGTGAGATGGCTCAGCGGAAACGCCTGTCGCTCGTATTCGGGAGTCCCCAGCTTCGATTCCCGTCAGCCGCCGAATCTAACCTTAGATCTTTCTGGTTAGTTTTCCTGGTTGGTAGTTAAATGTTGGGGTGGCGTCTTATCTATCATAATTTCCTTTCCATCATATCTCTTTAGTTCCGTTGCCTTCTTATCTTTCAGGTGTGCTTCTAGGTTTCGTATTGCATGGCGGCGTCGAAGAGATGTTGCGGATACTTGAGTACTCCCGTGGACACTAGATAGCTGCTTGGCGGCGGGTCATTCATAGCCCTCTAGGCGGTTCCAGCAGTGGAATGGGTCTTCGATATTGAAACTGTTAGGGACTTCTGCGCCTCACCGCGGCCTGTAACCTCCTGCAGTCCCTTCACTTCCTCCCTTCCTCCTGGAGAGTGGTAGACGCAATAGGTCGCAGTGGGCGAGCTGTTCCCCTCTGAGGTATAACCTGTAACTATAGTATACCAAGCATACCTCGCACACTGTAACAGGACTATGCTTGCTTCTGCTTCCCGAGGTCGCGGGTTCAAATCTGACAGAGGGCGATGGACTACGTTATGTTTAACGGCCCGTCGACAACTAGGTCATTTGAATGGGCCATAGATATTTTCGGGCCTCAAAATTCTTAGTATGACTTCCTTCGGAAGGAAAGTAAAGGCGATGGTCCCGTGTCGTAGGTTTACGGAATATAAAATAACCTCAAGCTTGATAAAGAGGCCTCTGAGCAAAATTATGGGAACTTCCACGCCCAATATAGAATAGGACGCTGGGAACCACAGCAGTTGGTGTCTATTAATAAAACAATCAATTTCATTTCCAAACACTATACCATCGTTGATGTCATTTAGGTTGCTGAATCAAACGAAAAGGATGGTGATTCGGGAACATCGAGTAAACGCTTACATCGAGAGGAATGATATCTTTCAATTCAATTAAACTTTGCCTCTTAAGGTGAGTTCGAGCTGAAAACTTTTGCTGCTTTACGCGGCTATGTAATTTGCTTAAGACATCCTGTACTGAAAGCATTACTTTCTAGGTTTGGTTTTCAATTAATTTAAGTGCATTTCATATCTATATAGTGCGCCTAAGTACACGTTAGCTGTGTATACATTTCAGTTCAGTGTCTTCTGAACATTTTAAGATAATAATTTAAAACATAAAGCTTGGAATCTTTTTGAAGCATTCCATCACGATATTCTTTATATTTAAAATATTCGGGGTACAGGCATGTAACGCTGAAACAAATTGTTTCAGGGAGATTAATTAGTATGTTAGATATATAAGAAACACATCCTTAAGTATTTGACATTAGTTTATATATCCTACGTAGCTTTAGCATCAACCTATGAACTTGCACAATTCACGCTTGTGCTTTTAAATGCCACTCAAATTACTGTCTAGGACCCCTGGAAAACACTTAGTTTTATTCATCAACACGTGCCATTAAAAGTAGAAATGAACCTCACAGGAACATACACATAATGCACACGGACACTTTTCTAAAAATGCCATTTTTATTCTGGCAGCCTCAAAGCGTGCATTTCCTGTGAAATTTCGATATCGAAACCTTTGGATGGAATACCTACAATACTGTACTTACTACGTCCGTGGTAAGAAGGTAAAAAAGAACGGCGTCTCGCCACTCGAAAAAAAGTGTAGCTGAGTTTTTGAAAATTCAAAGCAATAAAGAATATCTCGTAAATGGTTAGCACTACAAATAAATATAATTTTACATAATTGCTTTGAGATTGTCTACGTCTTTTGTTTATCCCTTAGGATTTCCATTTATGCTCGATTTACCAATTATGCTAAAATCATTCAGAATGAAGGAGACTTAGCAGGTTACTCCCAGAAAATTCAAGATATACATTGAAAATAACTTAAACGTACGACTGTAGGTACCGGTTTTCCCATCGCTCAATGTCGTACAAGAGAGCGATATTCGGGCTCTTTTGGCACATATTCAGCCACCTCTACTTGTTGCAGATCTGTGTGTCAAGCACACTCTTTGGAACTCCGACACTCGATGCTACCAGCAGAAGTTTGTGGTATGTCAGGCTTACTTTTGTTAAGCACTGTGTCCCTACCTTCTTATCATCTGCCTACAGAACACACTCAGCCTTAGACGTTTCTTTCTGCAGCCCGATACTAATAACATTTCTTGATTGGTCACTGCTTTCCGACCTATTCGCCCGTGATCATTAACCCATTAACATCCACGTATTCGGGCATGGTCCTGGGCCTACACGACATCCTCACTGCATTAGTTCCAAAGTTGACTGGGGAAATTTTATTCCCTCATTCATCTCGCCGAGATCGTTTCACCACCATCGATGAAATAGTAGAGTATTTAATTTGTTATATCTTGCTCACTGCAGAATTTAACTTTCCTCGAGGTTCATCTAGACTTCATCACGTCCCTGTACCTTGGTAGACAGATGAATACCATTTGGCAGTTACAGCGCGCAAACGTGCTCTACGTGTTCACCATTTACATCCTACGCAGGAGAACTTCGTGGTCAAATGTTGTGCTAGGGCACGTTTTGTCCTTCGTGGTGCAAAACTCAAGTCTTGGGAATCCTACGTGTCTTCCGTTTCTCATCGCAGTTCGGCACAAAAGGCCATTACTGCCGTTCGTCGTACCTATGGCATGTGTCACCAGACTATCATTCCCGGTCTTGTCATACAGGATTCCACTTACACAAGCGAACAGGATATAGTGGACACCGTACCACATCTTTCACTGCTACTAGCCAAACGACAGATCCTTTGTACCTATCAAAAAATCTACAGAGCGGTTATTTCTCGATTTTAAGACTGACTGTAGTGAATCGCACAATGCACATTTTACCGTTACCGAACTAGTAGATTCCTTATCTCTAGCAAAGGACTCCTCTCCTGGTGCCGATCACATCCACCACAAAATGTTGCTTCATCTTCCATCCGAGACGTTCTCCTTTCTGCTGGGCATGTATAACGCATCTGACGTCAGCAGTTGTTCCGTCCTCATGGCCAGAGGGTATTGTTATTCCCATCCCTCGACCTGGAAAATACCGGACACTTCCCTCTATCGCCTTATCTGTGTAACGAGAGTTATATGTAAGACCTTTGAACGCATGATTAATACTCGCTTAGTGTGGTGGCTAGAGACGAACAACCTGCTGAGAAATTTTCAGTGCGGTTTTCATCGCCATCGTTCCAGTGCCGACAATCTGACATATGGAGGCTTACATGCACAATGCATTTCTCCTGAAGCAGCAATTCGAGTGTGTTTTCTTACATCTGCAGAAGCCATATGACACTACTTGTCGCTATTCTAGCCTCCGTACTCCGCACGACTACGGCTTACGCGGTCATTTAGCTATAGGATGGTGTAGGAGGCAGGTGTGGACCGATTTTCAGTGCAACGCTTTTCGTCGCAGCCATAAACGGTATCCCTACCGTTGTTAGTAGCGGAATCCCAATGTCCCTGTGTGTTGACGACTTTGCTGTATACTATCGCTCTTATAGTCTTGAGCACGTCGAGCGTCAACTGCAGCCGATCAATTCATCCATCACAGACTGGGCGCTTCGCATCGGCTTTCAGTTTTCCCCAACGAAAATACGGTGTGTCCACTTTCATCGCCTTCGTTGTGTACACCCTCCTCCTGGTCTTCATTTGCGTGGCACCCCCTGCTCTTTGTTCCGCACCTTAAGTTCTTGGGTCTTCACCATGACACATTTGTCAACTTCGTGCTTCCTGCAATCGCTTGCTTCGAGTGCTCAGAGTTTTAAATGGAGCATCTTGGGGTGTTGATCGCACCGTAATGTTGAGGTTGTATCGCTCACTGGTCCGTTCCAAACTAGAATATGGCAGTTTCATCTTTGGCACAGCCTCCGCCTCTAAACTTAAACTTTTAGACACATATATCATAATGGTATCCATCTTGCTACTGGAGCGCACTGCACTAGTCGTGCCGAGTATCTGTACGCTGATTCTGGCGAACCTCCATGTCTATTCGACGCTCCTTTTTGCCTCGTTCTTATATTGCAAAGTTGGCAGCTCAACCAGGTCACCCTTCTTTTAAATATCTGTTTTGCACCCAGATCTCACTCAGATCTCATTCCACCGGTGCTCCATCTTCATTCCATGTATCATCAGTGTCACCGCCTGCGGTGCCGTATGTAGTAAACGCGGACGTTAAACACTACAAAAAGAAAAGCGTGTCCATTTCTACCTCGAGTTCTCGGATAATGCAAACTACTCAGGCGCTGTTTTACCAACTTTTCACATTCACTTTTGTGGCGTTACCGGGACTACACTACTGTATTTACTGATGATTCCTAGATGGGTAGTGCCATAGCTAGTGATTTCGTGTACAACAATAAGTTTTTACCGCCGAGCTGTTTGCAATATTTGATTTCTTACTTTTTATCTCCAGCTTACTTCCTGGGTATTTTATCGTATGCTCGGACTCTCTAATCACTACTGAGGCCCTACAACAGTTTCTCGGCTCCTCCGCCTTTTTGTGAAAATTCAGTTTTTAGGTGCCCTCTCGCGGAGACCAATTAATTTTTACTTGGAACCCAGGTTATGTGGGCATTCCGAGCAATGAGGAAGCAGATGCGGCTGCTAAATCCGCACGCCGTTTGCCACAGTTTTCCAAACTGTACCGTATTGGGATGTTCAGCGGTACTTCCTTCGCCATCTACTTTCGGTCTGGCAGCACTAGTGGGTACTAAATTGCGGACAATCAAGGACAACCCTGTTTAACTTCTAACACGGACTCCCGGCGATTGGAGATTATTCTAACTCGCTTAAGAATAGGTCACACGCACGCCACTCATGGACATCTTTTGCGTGGTGACCCGGCCCCTGTCCGTCCGATGTGTGGCTTACGACTTTCCGTGTGGCATTTTCTGCTTCATTGTCCCTTATACACTCGTGAGCGACAGTTCCTTGGTCTGGGCTTTACACTGTGCTCAACTATATGCGGTGACCCCGTAGCTCTTGATAAGGCACTGGATTCGTTGACAATATTGGGTTCGCTAAGCAAGTTAAACTTGTATTTTATTTTTCGGAGCTTTTTGGACTTAAGACTGTGATTTTGTCCTATTTTAACATTCTGCTGTTTTATCCCTTTTAGTCTTTTAACTATTAACTATTTTAACTTTCACTTTTAGCTTTAAGATTTTGTGAGCTTTTCCGTTTTTTGTTTGTTTGTTTGTTTTGACTTCGGGCCCAAAATGACCTAGTTGTCGACGGGCGCTTAAACCCTACTCACTTACTAGCTCACTTACTTATTCTTTCACCCCCTTGCCCCCTCACTCACACACGCACGCGCGCAGACACTTACTCACACACTCACTCATTCATTCACTCACTCACTCACTTACTCATTCGTTCATACATTCATTCAATCACTCACTCACACACACACGCAAGCACGCCGGCACTTACTCACTCAATCACTCACACACTCACTCACTCATTCACTCACTCATTCACTCACTCACTCATTCATTCATTCACTCCCTCACTCACTCACACACGCACGCACGCTGGCACTTACTCACACACTCACTCATTCACTCCCTCACTCACTTACACACGCCCGCACGCAGGCACTTACACACACACTCACTCACTCACTCATTCATTCACTCCCCCACTCACTCACACACGCACGCACGCTGGCACTTACACACACACTCACTCACACACGCACGCAAGCATTCACTCACTCACTCACTCACTCATTCACTCACTCACTCACTCACTCACTCACTCACTCACTCACTCACTCACTCACTCACTCACTCACTCACTCAGTCGCTCACTCATTCACTCACTCACTCACTCATTCACTCACTCACTCACTCATTCACTCACTCACTCACTCACTCACTCACTCACTCACTCACTCACTCACTCACTCACTCACTCACTCACTCACTCACTCACTGACTCACTCACTCACTGACTCACTCACTCACTCAGTCGCTCAGTCCCTCATGAAAATCATTAGTGACTTTTGAGAAACCGCAAAATAACGAAAATTGTCCCATGCAAGCTCTAGCGGAGGTTAGGAGTATCTTTTTTCAATGTTCGTGTCGCATACTTAGAAGACGCACGCCCACATACACATACCTACCATCTAGGACATTTTTCTTGGGAACGCTTTCTTATTTAGGAAGCCTCAAAACGTGTATTTGCGGACAAATCTCGGTATCGAATTTTTTGTTGAATTGCAATCCTTTCACTTCTCATTATAAATAAGTAGCAGAGAAAGCAGAAAGAGTAGAAGTAGGTAGTTTACAGGTTTTGCAAGAGCAGAGCAAATGCACGGAAAGCGAAACACAATGCTCCAGAATTTTATTGCATATGTTGAAGAGAGGAAAACAAGATGTTTGGGAACAAATTGGTATTTCTCCTGACCACATTCGTTTTCCAGTGTAATCAGCAGATCAGAAATAAATTACCTAACTGCATTGTTACTGTATGGCTATTGTATACTTTGTGAAGGGAACTGTGCACCCCGCGGACCGGAAGGGACGGTGAGCCCCACACTTGTCACGATGTGCGCAAGTCGCCATTATGGCTGGTAAATGCAGTGTGCGTCTACCTTTCGGGGCCAGTGATCCGTATGGATACTATCGGGACGTACAACATAAACATTCTGCCCAGCGATATCATCTAGGGTCTCACGCTGTGTTGTTGAGCGGAGGGATACGCAGACATTTCGTCCAATTAACCCTCAGCGTTTAAGGAAAACATGGAAACTTGATCGGTATCAGTAACTACCCTGAGAAATAAGACATCCCGATAAAGGGAATCATCTACCTTCACTTCTGAGAGGATTATGTTGTCCAAGCAGTACAAACAGAACCCTAAGTTGCATTATCCCGTTAATTTACAAAGCAGTTCATTCTTCCCTTACGTAGTTTTTTCCCCTTTTCCTTAACTTGAACAGTTTCGGCAAAACAGGAATATTTTGGTGGAAAATATATTAATTTTTAAAAGTAACTCTGTATGGCAAAATGAATGAGCTGTAAAGGATAGATATTTTAATATACGAGTATTTTAATTAGAAAAATCTGGTATGTCGCAGTCACACGAACTTATCCTTTCACTCTTCTACGAATTATTCTTACAAAAACTTAGTATTCTATCTACATATTGTGAATCCAGATAAACCTTCAATTGAACATTTCCTTGTAAATATGAACCAGGGCCCGGATGTTTATGACCTAAAAATTTTAGAACTATACAAGCACTTATGACTGAAAAAATTAGAAAATATGACGATAAATATTACCTAAATTTTAATCTTCAAAAGCGTAATGTCGTTTAAATTAACATTACATTGAAAATCTACTTTAAAAGTCTTGCACACTCAAAAATAAATAAATAATATTAATTTTATTGTTGCATTTTTAATTTATATAATTACTCAGTCCAGAGCTAACCTTCATCTCTGCACAGGATGAAATAAATGTACATTTTGAAGGGCTATCAGAAAGAAGAATTGCAGTAGCAAATTACATACATTTTAAAGTTTTCTATATGCGAGCACCATTGTAACGGGGAAAACGCCTCCTAATATTACAGACAAGAATTAGGAAATGTGAAAAATCGTCTTTGGGGCTACTGCAAACACATATGCGAAACTGGAATAGAAATATAAAATATGACAAACATACGAAAATTTAAGAGAAAATATAAATGTTAATGTGAAAAATGACAAGTAATGACAAAAATGTTAAAAAAAATGAGTTTATATGACTCATGACAATTGGATAATTTTAATCACCATGTTAAATCGTGCTTGGCTTATGTTTTCCATGGAAAAGAAGCCACAAACAAAAAGTATGACATGTCATAAACATGCGGGCCCTGCTAAGAAGGATACACAAGGTAAAAACGTTAAGCCTTTGGAGAGCTTATCACTAAAGTGATGGCTTTGAATGTTCATGCTCTTTGCCTCACCGCAGGAGAGAAAAGAAAAGGAACAGTAGCTTACCAGTAACGACAACTTTAAGTATTTGAGAATTCAAAGGAATAATAGCAACATCTAGGTTTTGTGCATTAACCCCGCGGCTCAAGTCTCTCCATGCCAAGGCCTACCGCCCGGCCGCTGGGTCCCCCACCTCTGCCCACCACAGGCATCATGATTGGGTGCAGTACTGGAGGTGGAACATGGTCAGCGCCCCGGTCCCTCCCGCTGGTTATTCGGCCGTTGCAAATAGGAGCCGCTACTTCTCAATCAAGTAACTCCTCAACTGATCCCTCATGGATCTAACGAGGCTGAGTGCACCCCGGACGAGGTCTCCCAGTAGGAGAAAATCTCCACGTCGGTACAGGGAATCGAATTTGGGTCTTCTACTTGGTAAGCAGCAGCGCTACCACCGCGCAAGGAGACGACCTTTTGTGTATTAACGAGATCTAAAATTGTTATGTAGTAAACTCCTATCTATTTCTTACAGTTTACCTAACTATTCCATTAAAGCCATTCAGAATGAACAGAGTTCCAGGTTATTTCCAGAAAATTCAATATATAAATTTTATTTCTCATGTAAATAAATGTTAAATCTAGATATGTTATTCCAATTTAAATAGACCGCTATTTATGAGAAAATTGAGGAATAAGGTAAAATGCTCCATGTAAAGGATAATTTGGAATGGGGGGGGGGGGGGTGTGGGCAATATTCTTGAAAACCTGTTGCTCCTTGGAAGACTAAAACTAAAAACTAAACCCTAGCGCAACAGCCCATGAAGAGTCAAGGCTTGCAGTCCAGCCACTCCTTGCCCAGTAAAGGCGTCATTGGTGGGGTGCAGTGCTGGGGGGTGGGACGTGGTCAGCGCCCTGAGCCCTCCCGGCCAGTTATGCGGCCTTCGCAACCTGAAGCCGCTACTTCTCCATCAAGTAGCACCTACCGGGGCGGAGTGCACCCCGTGCCATACCTCCCAGCAGAGGAAAAATCCCCATGCTGGTACCGGGGATCAAGCCCGGGTCCTCTGCGCCAGAGGTAAGCGCGCTATTACCTTACTTAAAATACCAAGCTTAGTGTTTAACCGAAGACACACAGATACACACTTTCATTCATATTCACACTCACATACACACAGACACGTAATGTTTTGGAAAAAAGTCTTCTAAACATATATTTCTGGTGAAATCTAGATACAGTTTTTAGTTGAATGCAGTACTTGCTCTATACTTTAAGTAGTAGGTAAAGAAAGTAAAAAATAGTGTGAAGTTCGTCCAAGCGTCAACAGGCCCCTGGTGAAGAGGCTTTCACCACAAGTGTGACCCGTACAAACTCCGGCTGTGTATTCCTACATTCTGGTCAACTTACACACTTGAGGTAGAAAAGAAGTACAAATCTGATGCGCTATATTCACATGACTTTCCCCTGTTATTCTACAACAAACGATTCTAAAGAAAAAAACGCTCATTTTTCTATCTTCTTCATGCTAATCGAGATAAACATTTGCAGAAATAGTCTCATTCATTACATACATATTTCTTTGCAGGCACAAAGTACACAAGAGAAAACAACAAATTAAAGGGGTAATCAAATCTTAGAAGAGTGTGTCGCTATGGGATGACTTCGAAATTTGTTTTATTTGCATGACTACAAGAAAGAAAAAAAAATAGCGAATTTACAGTGGAACTTTCATGAGTGACAGCAAAGTGCGGAAATGGTGCAGGAACTTTGAAGCAGGACGTATAGATGTTAATGATCTAATCGGTCAGGGAAGAAAATGAAGATAACCGATGATTTTGTTCACCGAGTGGATCAGTCGATTCGAGAAACTCGTCCGTTCGTGTTGAGTGGTTCGTTTCAGCTCTCTATACCATCGTGACTGAGATCCTTCAATACCGGGAAATGTGTTCCCAAGATGCTGTTGGACCGTCACATAGCTCAGCGAGTGGTCACCGCCTTAACGTTTTTCCAGCGCTACCATGATAGGAAGAATTTTTGTAGAAAATTATGACGAGACATGGATCCATTTCGATTGCAGCCTCGTACAGCATGACTTGAATGAAGGACAGTTCAGAACAAGCGAAGAGGAATGTTGTCATCAGGCACTGTCCATTTTCGTGACAACGTAAGGTGTACAGTGCAGCCTCAACACACAGCCTCCTTCAGCGGTTCCATGAGATGTGTTTGATCACCCACCATACAGTCTGCACTTAGCTCCATCAAATTTCCAGCTCTTTCCTCACATGAAACTGTGAGTAGGAGGACAGTGTTTTGGCACAGGCAATGAGCTGCACACCAGCATAGAAATGTGGCTGAAAGCTAAGGTGGCTGCCTTCTATGATGAGGGGATTGGAAAGTATTTTTGACTTTCACTGTGATTTTAGTTTCGCAACCCACCGGACTTTGAAAAAAAAAATAGGCCTCGTGCATTTATTTTTGTCATAAAGGTACCTGGCGGCGCCATGGCCGAGCGATTAGAGCATTCGCCTACCGCCTAGGCGGCCGGGTTCGATCACAGGGACCCGCATGTGGTATTCGTGGTGGACGAAGCGGCGTCAGATCGAGTTTTCTCCGTCCTCTCCGCTTTCCCCATTCCACCAATTGCTCCATCGTCATCCTTTAAATCATCGATTTCCCCTGCATTTCGTATCATCCTCTTCCTCAATATCACACCAGGCGCTTCGCTGACCACCCGCTTCCAGGTCATCACTCTGCCCGTTCCATAGGTTCCTGTGCTCCCCGACAGGCATCTGACCTTAGACACAGGCTTGTAAGTCCCAGGGAGCGTAAGTCCTACATAAGGGGACGGTAAACGGAAAAAGAAAATTGTTAGTCATCATTGAAAAAGTCAAATTTTTTTAAACATTTTAAATGTAAAGGACAGTTTGGAGTGTAGGAATGGTTTTTAAAATCTTCGTCTCGCTTGCTTGGATGATGCTGAACTTAAATTCCAAGTTTGGTATTTAACTGACGTTTTGTTTTTGATTTGTGCTGTTTACGGGCCTGCGCGCACTCTCTCTCTCTCTCTCTCTCTCTCTCTCTCTCTCTCTCTCTCTCTCTCACACACACACACACACACACACACACGCATCCGGTTTCTCCCGCTACCTCATTCCACCGGTGCTCCATCTTCATTCCATGTATCATCAGTGTCACCGCCTGCGGTGCCGTAGTAGTAAAAGCGGGCGTTCAACACTACAGAACAAACAACAACACACACGCACGCATACATACATACACAGCAACACACACAACAAACGAACCTTTTTTCTACCAGTGCTTTCCTTGGATTCAGGGACCTCGAAACGTATATTTCCAATGAAATCTCTGTATAGAATTTTAGGTGGAATGCAATGGATATCACTTATTATTGGCTGGTAGGACTAATAATTTTATAAAGGAATGACAGGGAGATAACTAATCTCCATACCTATGTTAAAATCAATGTATAATATAAGGAGAATGGTGTTACAATTTTGACAGTGAATAGGAAGCCATTAGGCAACTTCTATGTTGAAAAGGCAATTAGGCGTCCCGACTAACTCAGTCAACAAGAAATCCATAAGTCTAAGGTTCTGGTACTTAGAATTCAGGACGTTCAGAAAACTGAAGTGCCTGCAAATATGCACCTATGTAAGTTCTAAAAATTATAAAGAAAAGAGTAGAATTCAACAGGCCAGAGAGTGAAAAGGGTTTCAGAGCGAAAAAGAAATTAAGATTCGGCAACGTATGATGTAGGAACTTTTATGGCTTAGCCTTGAAGTAATAAAAGGTAATAAAAGAGCGTGCATTTCTAAAATTCTTTCATATCTTACAGTCTAACAGAAGTGTATTCCTGTGATTTATCAGGTATGTCTGGCACCTATAAAGCGCGCTCGGGTAAGTACATAATTAGTGTTCGCCCCAAAGCAATTCTCAGCTTTTTCAGCGATTCACGGTAACTTACGCTTCTCATTGTTGAGTTCGCTAGTATAGCAGCCAGCAGCATAAGTCAGCATAGACGGAGATATTGGAGACGGCAGCACCGTGGGAGAAAAGTCACAATACTTCAACTGATTATAGGTAAGCAGCACAGACAACAGACATTGGGAAGGCGGGAATCTGATGTGTTAAGCTCAAATTAATTTTTGATAGTGTTTAACGCCCGCTTTTAGTACTACGGTACCACTGGCGGTGACACAGATCATGGAATGAAGATGGAGCACCGGTGGAATGAGATGGCAGTGGAAACCGGAGAACCCGGAGGAAGCCCGTCCCAGCGCCACTTCGTCCACCAAGAATCCCATATGCGGTTACCTGGGATCGAACTCGGGCTGTTTTGGTGAGAAACGAATAGTCTAACCACTCGGCTACGGCGCGGCCTTCTTCTTCGTGTTAGTTGTGATAAACATGTGCAGAAATTATCTTATTGCTCGTTTTCTTGCACGTGCATAGGGAATATGGGAACACAGTAGGCTTTGAGCGACAGTCAAATATTTTAAACCTTACAAATTCCGTTCTCGTTGCACGGTTAATATATAAAAAATGAAAAGCGATGTTCCATTTGACAGAAGTATAATTTCTATAAAACTTACACAAATAACGAGGAATATCTCCGAAATGGTTGACTCTGAAGAAAAAAAAATATTTAGACATAAATTGTCTTTTGGCAAGATCTACATTTTTGTACAGTAATATTTTGTCTATTTCTTACGGTTTACCAGTTATGCAAGTAGTCCAGAATTAATAGGACAACATGGACTACAGTCAGAAAATTCAAGATATAAATTTCATTTGTTATAAAAATATCTCAAACATGTGACATTTTAATCAAAATCTTTAGAGCCATTTTCAAGAAAATCAAAATTTTTCATGTAAAGGGTAGTTTAGTGTAGAGCAAATTTCCTTCAAAATCTTCGTCTCGCATCCTTGAAAGACGTTAAACTTAAATACCAACTTTGGTTTTTAAGCAACTTACCGTTTTTGAGTTGTGCTGTCCACAGACTGACAGACAGACACACGGACCTTTTTTTAATAATGCTTTTTTTTGGGGGGGGGGATTCAGGGGGCATCAAAATATATATCTCCGGTGAAATCCCAACATCGAATTGAGTGGAATACAATACTTCCTCTACTTTACTATGCGTAGTAGAGAAAGTAAAAAAGCAGGAAACAGTATTTTAAAGTGCTTGTGTACTCCGAATGCAGCTATTCTTCAAAGCGAAATGAATTGTCTTACCTAACAACAAAAAACCACCAAAGCTGCAGAAAGCGACTACAGTTCTAAATTTGGAACTCCATTATGTTGTTACTATTTTATATCCGTGTGACCTTGATTTTGGCACCGATTGACAGCATTGTGAACGCTTACTCTGGACACTATCGGTAAGTGAAGGGGTAGGGGAATGTGCCAAATCCATGCCATTGCTAGGGTTGGCAGCAAATGTCTATCAGAGGTACCAACTTATACATACACCTATGCTGTGTCTAGAAGTCAGAAATAAGACACTTATCACTACTTCACAGTGTAAAAGTTACCGATAAATTGTTTTTGCTGTATCACATTCTCGTCCATTTGCCATTGTTCATACTTAAACTGAAAGCACTAATTGTTTTCTGATGTTACCTGTATTGTCAATAATATAGCAGACCACTAAAGGCGAAGTGTGCTTATGATAGGGAAAGTAAAAGCCGTTAAATACACAAGTACTGCGATGTGATATTTTCTTTATTTAACTGGCACGAATAAAGAACGTTTTTTACTAAGCAGCACATTTTAACACTATCTTTAGAAGACCAGGCAAAACTGAAATACATGGAAGACCTGCTCCTGAAGTGCACATAAATATAGAATAAAAAGTGACGAAGTTAAATAGAACATTTAGGTACATGAAAAATAAATGGTTCTACGTATGTGAAGCCAAGAATACTTTACTCTGCCTTCCATGGTTTTGCTTGGTGACGATAACCACTAAGGTATGATGGATTTAGTTCATGCGCATGGAAACACAAGTATCTTAAGTTGATACCTTGCTCGGTAATATATTTGCAAATTTTACGGTAGCTCGATATTTGCTCGAGAAAAAACAATACCCTTTTACTTCCTCTACTGGTAAGTAGGGGAAGTATGGTATTCCACCCAAAAATTCGATGTCGAGATTTCACCGGAAATATATGTTTTGAGACCCCTGAATCCAAAAAGAAGCATTTTTAGAAAAAAGGTCCGTGTGTGTCTGTGTGTATGCCTGTGCGTGTATGTGTGTGTGTGTGTGTGTGTGTGTGTGTGTGTGTGTGTGTGTGTGTGTATCTGAAGTGTGTGTCTGTAGACAGCATAACTCAAAAACGAAAAGTTGATTAAAAAACAAAGTTGGTATTTCACTTTAATGTCTTTCAAGGATGCGACACGAAGATTTTGAAGAAAATAGCCCCCCCCCCCCTTAAACTACCCTTTACATGGAAAATTTTGATTTTCTTGAAAAAGGCTCTAATGATTTTGATTAAAATGGTATATGTTTAATATATTTGTATGACAAATAAAATGTATATTTTGAATTTTCTGGCTATAGCCTATGTTGTCCTGTTTACTCTGGATAACTTTTGAATATTTCGTAAACCGTAACAGATACACAAAATCTTACTATACAAAAATGTAGATCTCGCTAAAACACACAATTTATGTCCAAATAAGCTTCTTTTTGTAGAGTGAATCATTTCGGAGATACTCCTTGTAATTTGTGCGACTTTCTGAAAACTTAAAGCTTTCGTGAAATGCAACATTGTTGTTCATTTTTTTATATCTTAAGCTGCAAAGCGAACGGGATCTCAAAGCTTTAAAAGAATTGACTATCGCTCAAAGCCTACTGTATTCTAATATTCCCCTTGCACCTACAAGGAAATAAACAATAAGATAAATACTTTAAATGCTTATCTCAAGTAACACGAAGAAGATATAGGAAGACTGGTTAGTACAAGAGTAGAGGAAGTCGTGTCAGTACAACACATCAGATTTTTAGACAGTAGGTGAGTGCCAATGTATGTGCAACGCAAAAAAGTTACTACTATTGGCGGTGGTGTATAAATTGCATCCATAACTGATCATAATTTAAACCATTTCTTTCTTTCGTCGGATATCTCCTACCCGGGCGTTAATTGGTCATCTTAAAAAAAGTCGGCGAAGTAATACTGGCACTGTACTCTAGCCGCCACTGAAACCAAAGGAACGATACGGATAGCTGACCTCATTAAACAAGGATTCGTAAATAGGAGGATCGCACCAATTCCTCCAGGACCGTCCACCCTCATAGGTATTTTTGCAGGTATTCCTGTCCTCACAACTAAGTACCCTGAACTTAGGCCTTTAGCATTTCCTTCCCAATTCTTTTCCTGGTTATTATGTGACATATTACCACCGCCACAGCCTGAGGCACCACACATAGTCCGAGTAAAAGCGGGCATTATACATTACCTCCCATAAAATAAAGAAGCCAAATGGTCTTGCCCTTCAGAATTTATTAGCATCAGATTATGTTTGTACAGTGTTTCCAAGGAAAATACTGTGTTAAAATGAATAATGTAACGACTGATGCCAATCTTATAGGTAGTTAGCAAAAATGTTGGCCTCTATATTTCCAACTGGTATGCGTTCTCAAAGCAGTGTGCAAATTCTTGACGATGATGAAGAGAGGACAGGTGATTTTCAACAGGAGACTGGCGAAAGCAACTGTGTCGCGTTGACATAGAATCCGATTATCTGGCACCAGGAGACTATGTGGAGCACTTGTAATCCCAACCGTTTCCCCTACTACCTTGTTAATCTGTTGTAATGAAATTCCGAATGCTCCAATATTCAGGTATTAAGCCAGCCGGTCCGACCCAGCCGGTGTGTATCGAATGACGCTCACACACATACGTGAAAGTCAAAGCGGGCCTCCCCGACCCTTAATCGTGTGGAACGCAATAAGCGTTACACAGATAATGGGCTTGAATTCAATAAAACAGAGGCGGGTGGTCCTTTCACCTTTACCAGTTGCGGCTCGAGTGCACGAGAGCAAAGATTAAACTTTATTTGTTTTGGCCAGGCGACTCACTTTGCTGGTCGATTATTACTAGCTGTTGAGGGAATGCGCCCTATAGCATGTTCATTCGCCAGATGGCCTTGTCAAGCGATTCGCAACTTTTATTGTTTCCAGTTTGCACGGATTGACGAATTTCAGCATCAGAGTTTCGGCTTCTTCCACAGAAACATCACCAAAGGTCGTCAGATCCATGGATTAGACCCTTTTCCATTGCAGACGAAACAATCTTTGTGCTGAGCTTTCTGCTTTTCTTCCACCTGGTGCACACAAAGGGATTTTTGGTGGGCTTTTCTCTGTCATCTTCGTACACGTCCATACCATTTAATTTTCTGGTCTAGCGGCTTTTCGTTTAGTTAAATTAAATACCCTCAATGTAAGCATCGAAGTTTATCGTTTATCCATTTGTAATAACAGTAGTAGTCTTAGAAGTAACAGCAGTAACAGTAGTAGTAGTAGTAGTAGTAGTAGTAGTAGTAGTAGTAGTAGTAGTAGTAGTAGTAGTAGTAGTAGTAGTAGTAGTAGTAGTAGTAGTAGTAGTAGTAGTGGTAGTAGCAGCAGCAGCAGCAGCAGTAGTAGTAGTAGTAGTAGTAGCAGTAGTAGCAGTAGTAGTAGCAGTAGTAACAGCAGTAACAGCAGTAGTAGTAGTAGTAGTAGTAGTAGTAGTAGTAGTAGTAGTAGTAGTAGTAGTAGTAGTAGTAGTAGTAGTAGTAGTAGTAGTAGTAGTAGTGGTAGTAGCAGCAGCAGCAGCAGCAGTAGTAGTAGTGGTAGTAGTAGTAGTAGTAGCAGCAGCAGTAGTAGTAGTAGTAGTAGTAGTAGTAGTAGTAGTAGCAGCAGCAGCAGTAGTAGTAGTAGTACTAGTAGTAGTAGTAGTAGTAGTAGTAGTAGTAGCAGCAGCAGCAGTAGTAGTAGTAGTAGTACTAGTAGTAGTAGTAGTAGTAGTAGTAGTAGTAGTAGTAGCAGCAGCAGTAGTAGCAGTAGTAGTAGTAGTACTAGTAGTAGTAGTAGTAGTAGTAGTAGTAGCAGCAGCAGCAGCAGTAGTAGTAGTAGTAGTAGTAGTAGTAGTAGTAGTAGTAGTAGTAGCAGCAGCAGCAGTAGTAGTAGTAGTAGTAGTAGTAGTAGTAGTAGCAGCAGCAGTAGTAGTAGTAGTAGTACTAGTAGTAGTAGTAGTAGTAGTAGTAGTAGTAGTAGTAGTAGTAGTAGTAGTAGCAGCAGTAGTAGTAGTAGTAGCAGCAGCAGCAGTAGTAGTAGTAGTAGCACTAGTAGTAGTAGTAGTAGTAGTAGTAGTAGTAGTAGTAGTAGTAGTAGTAGTAGTAGTAGTAGCAGCAGCAGCAGCAGTAGTAGTAGTAGTAGTACTAGTAGTAGTAGTAGTAGTAGTAGTAGTAGTAGCAGCAGCAGCAGCAGCAGCAGTAGTAGTAGTAGTAGTAGTAGTAGTAGTAGTAGTAGTAGTAGTAGTAGTAGTAGTAGTAGTAGTAGTAGTAGTAGTAGTAGTAGTAGTAGTAGCAGCAGCAGCAGTAGTAGTAGTAGTAGTAGTAGTAGTAGCAGCAGCAGCAGCAGTAGTAGTAGTAGTACTAGTAGTAGTAGTAGTAGTAGTAGTAGTAGTAGTAGTAGTAGCAGCAGCAGTAGTAGTAGTAGTAGTACTAGTAGTAGTAGTAGTAGTAGTAGTAGTAGTAGTAGTAGTAGCAGTAGTAGTAGTAGTAGTAGCAGCAGCAGCAGTAGTAGTAGTAGTAGTAGTACTAGTAGTAGTAGTAGTAGTAGTAGTAGTAGTAGTAGTAGTAGTAGTAGTAGTAGTAGTAGTAGTAGCAGCAGCAGCAGTAGTAGCAGTAGTAGTAGTAGTACTAGTAGTAGTAGTAGTAGTAGTAGTAGTAGCAGCAGCAGCAGTAGTAGCAGTAGTAGTAGTAGTACTAGTAGTAGTAGTAGTAGTAGTAGTAGTAGTAGCAGCAGCAGTAGTAGCAGTAGTAGTAGTAGTAATAGTAGTATGTTTATTACTAGGGTTCACACCTTTATACAGCTATCGCGAAATGAGGCGACCGCAAGTTACCTGCCACATGGGCAGGGTGTGACGTCATTGCGCGAGTACTGTAACAGCACAAAACAAGTGCTGTGATCATGTGACAGTCTGACCCCTCCCACTTCCTATAGTCCATACTCCGCAATCTTTCGTTCCCTGTATGTAGGATCGCTCCCTATTTATTACACTTACAGTAAAGTACAGCAAATCAGCACATACAAACTAAGAGTTTACATTAAAACCAATATTATATAATTTGCCAATATTACCTAAAGATGTATATGGTTTAACATCAATGTACTGCGCGACGATCTATTATATGAATTTGAAGACAAACTTCGTAACCTAGACGGTAAGTTATTGTTGAATTTATCAGCGAAGTAAAAAGAGGGTTATATTTCGCTTTGCTTATATAAATATGGTCGTCTCCTTAGTACGGTGGTAGCGCTGCTGCTTACCAAGCGGGAGACCCGGGTTCGACTTCCGGTACTAGCATGTGTATTTTCTCCCGCTGGGTACTCAGCCTCGTTAGATCTCTGAGGGGCCGATTGAGGAGTTACTTGATTGGAAAGTATTGATCCCTGGTTGCGAAGACCACTTAACCGACCGGGAGGGACCTGGGTGCTGACCACGTTCCACCTCCAGTACTGCACCCCACTAATTACGTCTGTGATGGGGAACGCAGCGGCCGGGAAAGGGCTATTGCGCCGTGGGATTATTTTGTATAAATATTGCTTCTGTTTCGCGTCAAATAATTATGATAAGATGAATACTTCATACTGTCCTTAAAATTAGTCGTAGCATGTAATAGACAAGACAGTACTACATTGATGGTAAAGTAAGTATACCCAGATTAACAAAAAGTGGCTTGCAGTGGCGGGTACAGTGTGTTCTCGGGGGCACCCCGCATATTATTCTAAGAGCTCTTTCATGTAGATGAAATAATTTATTGATTGAGTGATGGTTGCCGCAGCAGAGAGTACCATAACTCAAGTTTGCCCATAGTAAACCACAATTAATGTATCTTTGCACATAGTTCTATTGAGAATGCGGAGCATATATTATATACCTTTAATAATTTTGTCTGCAATATTGTGAATATGAGTATTCCAATCTAAGCCAACTTCAAGAAGTTTAATAGAACAATAATGGTCGTAATTAAATATATTAAAAGCAAATCGTAGATCAACAGTTTTATTGGCATTAATACTGAGTTTGTTGGTACTACAACATTTAATTACTTTAGATATTTTATTGACTTTTATAGCTAAAGTAATATCATTATGAGAGGTAAGTTTTCGGCAGACAAATAACACTAGCCTGGGATGAAATTCCTGCCTCCAAAGTTTGAACGTTTTTGAGGTAGTTTTAGCATGCTGAAATCAAATTCAAAACTAGAAAGTTCCTGTCACGTACCATTTTTTTTTCCGTTTTATTTTTCTCTTTATAGGGTAATTTTCTTATGTTTGTATGAACTTATATTATCATTATACTGCAATGCTTTAACATGTGTAGTTTTACTGTCAGGATTTGAAAACAACGTGTATTTGAAATGCTTCTAAGGTTGTTCATTTTAAAAACTGAAGGCACGGGATGTTTCTTATCTGATAAGGGGTGCGAGCGCGTAAGGATTTTTAGAATGACATAATATGCTACCTTGCCATTAGTGTATGTTTATTTGTGGGAGATGGATAGGTAAATATAGGCAATTTTTTGGTGATAGATGCACTCTTTGTGAGCACATGCATATCTAGTCTACTTCCTGTTACGTTTCTTTAGTCTGTGTTTCATCAAAAGAAATCAGTTTCAGGATTTATTTTGAACTAGAATGTGGTGATCTATTAGTTCAGCACAAAAGTATTTACCATGTCGCATCGCTCATGTTTAAATGATCCAAACCACTTCTGTTTTATACGTGGCAAATACACATTGCCTAAGCAGATGCAGGTGTAATATTACAGATTTTGTGAAAATATCAGATCTTGCCTACTTTGGAATCAAACTTGAGACTAAAGTAAAGCTTGGACACCACAGAAAGTATGTAGAACATGCATTGAAGAACTTTTTCGTTGGGTCAACAGTAGAAGACCGTTGCTATCTTTTGGAATACCTATGCTTTGGACAGAGCAGTCAAACCACAATAATGACTTCTACTTCTGCAAGTGTGATGTGAAGGGGTACAATTCCAAAAATAAAAAGCAAATTGCGTATGGAGTCGTACACTCAGTCATTTTACCTGTGCCCCATGGGCCTGATGTACCAATTTCTGTGTGACCAGAAAATCTTGAACAGTTTTCATCGGAGTCTGATGTAGAAGAGGGGGAAATTATGGAGGGTGACAGTGACTATATACCAGAATCGTCTGCTACAGAACATGGGTGATTTAACCAGAGAAATAAATAACTTAGTGAGGGATCTTGCCCTCTGTAAAAAGTTACCGGAATTGTTAGGCTCTAGTCTCCACGAAAAGAATGTATTTTGTCCAGAAACATTATTTTATTGCTACCGACATCGCGAAAGAGATTTTAAACCCTTTTTCTCCAAAGATGGCTATCTTGTATACTGCAGTAATGTGAAAGAACTTATTCTAAAACTTGAACTTTCAGACTATGACCCAAGTGAATGGAGACTGTTCATTGATGCTTCGAAGCGAAGTTTAAAGGGTGTCCTCTTATATAACGGAAACATTTTTGGTTCAGTGCCTGTTGCCTATTTGGTGATCCTCAAAGAATCATATGCGCCTTATGTTTGCCAGTGAATTACAGTGAACACAAATGGCACGTTTGTGGCGATTTTAGAGTTATTACTATGCTGATGGGTCAACAATCTGGGTTTACCAAATGTCCATGTTTTCTTTGTCTATGCGATAGCAGGGCACGAGGTAATCACTGGACCAAGAAAACTGGCCACTCGAGAAAATTCGAAAGTCGGCTCTAAGAACGTGGTGCACCATGGAGAAACATACAAAAAACCCAGACTTGCACTTGGACCATAACAAAATAACCAGACAACAACTTACATCATCAACAACATCTAATTCATAACCATTTAAAAAAAAAACTGCTATCCTCAACAATTATCATCTCACCCTTTTATCATAATTTCATACCATTAAAAAAAAAAAAACAAACAAACAAACAAACAAAAATCCCCGGCATTAATTGCCACCATTACCCCACCGTCAGTATCTTAAATTTACCACCATATTCCAGTAAGGGACTATGTCCCGGTATGGCAAGAGTCAGAGGGCGCCTCCCATAGGGAGGATAACCCCTCAGTGACCCCGCTACGATCAGTGGTGCACCAAAGCCTTGTGAGTCCTTCTAAAGTTGTGCTGCTGACTTAATGAAACAGTTTGTGAAGGCTTTAAATAAGGAAAGAGACTGTTTCAAGTATATAGAGAAATTCCCACTTCTCTCTGAAAGAAAATTAAACATTTAATGGTCCTATTAAAAGAAAATTGATGTTTGATACAGCATTCAAAAACACTATGGATGAAAAGGAGATAGCAGCATGGATATTTTTCTGTGAAGTTGTTTCAAAATTTCTTGGTAAGAACAAGGATTCCAATTACTGAAACATTGTGGCTAACGTGCTTGAAGCATGTAAGAAACTTGACTGTAACATAGTGTGAAAATTCATTTCGTTTTCTCATCTAGATCATTTCCCCGAAAATCTAGGATTTTTGAGTGAAGAGGAAGGCGAATGATTTCACAAGGATATGCAGGAGTTCAAAAGGATGTAACAGGGACGCTGGAGCTAAACATACTTACTGACTATTGTTGGATGTTTAGGACAAACATAAAAGGAAGAGGAACAGAAGGGCTCTCTCAACTAAGAAGCAAAGGGTATAAAATGCGTGTGATACATTACAATGGTAAAGGGAATAAGGTAAAACAGAACAAAAACACTTAATTTCAATAGATTATGTACCTATATTTCACATTGCTTTCATTTAAAATAAAAAGTATAATGAGAAAGTTTATGCTCAAATTAGCTTAATTCTACAATACATGTAGCTATAGTGATCTCGCAAGAAAACCTTACGTAATAGAAGTAAACTGATTGAAAATTCGGATTCAACACGTCAGCATTATACAGGATCACATTATTTACTTTAGACAACAAACAAAAAGTTTAAATTCGCAGGCTAGAATTAATATGTAAGTCATGTGTGTGACAATGGCGGAAACTAGTGTCTAGTTTGGAATTCGAAATTCCACTCCATTTGACACAGTTAATTGTTTAAATTGATGTGATGGCTACACACAAAACTGAGAGAAGTGCAACTCCTATGTCAATAGTGGAAAATATCAGGTGACTAGGTGCTAGCGTCTAGCAGTGCGGTGGTTGGGGAACTAAACTATGAACAATCACGCTCCAAAATCCTCACGTTGCCGGTAACTCTTACATACCTGCCTGCCTAGCTGTCAGTCTTAGCTCATCATATGCCATAATGCCATATTGCTACCGATCACGTGCTGAGTTTAATACGTCAGCTTCTATACCTGTGATTACACTTTTTAAAGTTAATGCATATATATATATATATATATATATATATATATATATATATATATATATATATATGAATGTAAAGAAAAGGGTATTATATTTATCAGAAAAAAATGTTTAATATAGAAAAAATTATAGGTATGAGTTGACTAGTTCACAATGAGTGTGTTACTTCAGCCAATGAATGCGCAGACATCACAAGTGGCAGATAGATATTAACTCCACGTGGAGTAGAAGACAGCCTTGCAACGCCTTCGCTATTTTCTCTCTCATTCTTCTCATTCATTTGTACTCTACGAAATAAATACCTATTCATGCTTGTAATGCGCATGCTTACCTGTAGAAAACGTGACAACGTTACTTTCTGCGACACTGAGTACGTGTAATTCTATCGCACCCTTTGATGCCGTGAGGTTAACCATTTGGGCAGCACGATGATACATAATATTGTCCTAATACCTATTGTTTAGGTACTAAGTACAGAACTCATGGATCAGTTTGACTGTTTACAGGAAAGCTGAGCATACTCTATAACATATTCATCTATCACTTTCGCACAATGAACCCTATGAGTGGGTGAAATACGCCAAAGATGTTGAAACCTTTTTTCAAGATATTTTTTCCACCGAATGTGTGGAGTGTTACCTTAGAGATTTAGATTAACAGGACGTAATTCTGCAATCTTAGAAAAGCTAACACGCAATTTCTTCATTATTCTGTATAAATAATGCATATGGCTCTTTTAGTGTAACCACCAAATATTTGATCCGGACCTCTTTGACCTCGCCATCAATGCCCATTCTTCTGAATGGAGCTCTCCTTGGAGCTAGATATGATGTTGATCATCCTCATAGAATTTCAGGACTGCAGCTCTTACGTCTTCCAAAAATCTATGTTTTGAAATGAACAGCCTCGTAGCACGGGACCACCTCTACAGAGATGCCACGCTCAAAACTTCAAAACAAGGAAAACTTCTATTATAAAACTGGCTTTGGAATAGTTATTCATTTGTGATTTCTCTTTGCACATTGTGCGCTTTTCAATCTTATTAAAATCTATATTTTGATGTGTTTTCCCCGGCTTTCCCTCCTGTTGCTATTACGCCAGCAAACAGCTGTAATCTGCATTAAGTATTATTATTATGATTATTATTATTATTATTATTATTATTATTATTATTATTATTATTATTATTATTATTATTATTATTATTATTATTATTATTATTATTATTATTATTATTATTATTATTATTATTATTATTATTATTATTATTATTATTATTATTATTATGATTATGATTATTATTATTATTATTATTATTATTATTATTATTATTATTATTATTATTATTATTATTATTATTATTATTATTATGATGATGATGATGATTATTATTATTATTATTATTATTATTATTATTATTATTATTATTATTATTATTATTATTATTATTATTATTATTATTATTATTATTATTATTATTATTATTATTATTATTATTATTATTATTGTTGTTGTTGTTGTTGTTGTTATGGCCGGGGCTTTCACCACTAATGCCCTGCTTGGCTTTTGTGACCATTGACACTGAAGTAGATGTAAGACGTCAGGACATGACTGAAGTATTGTAATTAAGCAAGGCAGCAACCTTCTCTGGGGTTTGACATAAAAATCAGAATTTAAAGGGTCGGTAAAGGGGAGGTGCCGAACATCGAATTTCAATGTAGTCATGAATTATGAATAAGAGGAAGAGGCGTGTGTTATAAAATATACACAGCAGTGCAGTTTCTCCCTCTCTCCCTTCTCCCTCAAGATGTGCGCAACCATGCAGCAGCGCGGCAGGGGACTGCTGACGAAGTGTGTACCAAACAAGGCGAGGGAGCAACTTTCGCTGACCCGATAAAAAAAAGAGAGAAAAAAGTTGTATCGATCATTTTTGTCGTTGCCGTGCGCGCTGCCAGCTGTGATTCTGCAGCGTGATCCATTTCATTGTGTACTACTGCATTAATGTGTCCATCTCCTTCACAATATGTCTGCTTGTTATTCCCTAAAGCTCCAATTCGAATCTTTGCCTTGACGAGCTACCTCAATAAGGCACGGACAGAACACTTACAGCTTAAATCCCTCCATGAGCGACCTCCCTGATACATTTTATTCCAGGTTTTCCAACCGGGAAGTGCCGAGCAGCTGTCTTAAACTTAGCCCTAGAACGTCTCCTACCAAAACGTTTCTTCCAATTATAATTTAATTACATGTAACAGCAATTCCCACCACCTTAGTGCGTGTGCACTACTCGAAACTCTCTCCGATTTTCCCACTATCCACAAAATTGTTAGCTTTGCAGGGCCAAAGTTTGTCCAAAATGTCCGTTGCGTTTGAACCAGTGATCTCATGCCAGTGCTATTTAGGTCCTCCTATATTTCTTCACCCTATTGCTGTAAACAATCTACAAAACGTTCTCTGAAAATGCCTTCATTTCCTCTATGGCCAAGAATAAGTACTATCCCATGAATCACATTTCAATTGTGTTAACCGGCTTTCATATTTCCTTATTATCCATGCTTCACTGTCATAAGCTAAAATAGGACCTGTGTGTCTTTGAATACACTGTTAATTTTGTGGCCTATGCCTTATAAAACATGTATGGCAGATTCTAACCTAGATATGATATGAATAACTTCTCTTATTATTTATTATTTATAATAACCTCTGTCAAATTAGATATTATCCTACAAAGAGCATCTGAAAATAATTACTTGGTCTTCAGAAAAAAAGTGAAGTATGGAAATGAATATGTTGGTTAACTTGTTTTCCAGCATGTTGGTTGTCTCCAAATGCTGAAAATGTAGTTCATGTAATAATAATAATAATAATAATAATAATAATAATAATAATAATAATAATAATAATAATAATAATAATAATAATAATAATAATAATAATAATAATAATAATAATAATAATAATAATAATAATAATAATAATAATAATAATAATAATAATAATAATAATAATAATAATAATAGTAATAGTAATAGTAATAGTAATAGTAATAGTAATAATAATAATAATAATAATAATAATAATAATAATAATAATAATAATAATAATAATAATAATAATAATAATAATAATAATAATAATAATAATAATAATAATAATAATAATAATAATAATAATAATAATAATAATAATAATAGTAATAGTAATAGTAATAATAATAATAATAATAATAGTAATAGTAATAGTAATAGTAATAATAATAATAGTAATAATAATAATAATAATAATAATAATAATAATAATAATAATAATAATAATAATAATAATAATAATAGTAATAATAATAATAATAATAATAATAATAATAATAATAATAATAATAATAATAATAATAATAATAATAATAATAATAATAATAATAATAATAATAATAATAATAATAATAATAATAATAATAATAATAATAATAATAATAATAATAATAATAATAATAATAATAATAATAATAATAATAATAATAATAATAATAATAATAATAATAATAATAATAATAATAATAATAATAATAATAATAATAATAATAATAATAATAATAATAATAATAATAATAATAATAATAATAATAATAATAATAATAATAATAATAATAATAATAATAATAATAATAATAATAATAATAATACGAAGAAGAACAAGAACAAGAAGAAGCAGGTGCAAGGCTTTTCGAACGTCTTGATTTACTAAGGTCCAATTAAATGCTCCTTGCTGATTTGATACAGCGATTTCTACGATGGAAAACAGTCGGACCAAATACCATGGAAAACAAATATTTAAATTTCAAGTTTAAGCTCGCTCCCAAAATGAATTATCTCTAACTAAAATTGTAAAGGTTTTAAAGAAATACACAGTGCATTTGTTTGCGCAAGAGTCCGAGACGGATAAGGCATATTCGCCTGCATCCTCTGGCTCCTTCCAGCACACGTATGACCACATCTTTCTGCATAGTAAAAATTATTTTCTGTGTTGGATATACATGAATTTCTCTACTCACTCTTCTACAAACTATTCTTACGAAAACTTATTGCTCTGTTTACTTCTAATTAACTGAGATATCCTTTCAGTTCACATTAAGTTAGAGGATATAGTAAGGTAAATAAACCCATATTCAGATTTCTATGGCTTTGAAATTCTACGCTTTCTTTGCATGGCCACGAGAAGATGGAAATATCGACTTTCAAGTAAGGAAACGTGTAAGTATTTAAAAACTCCAACCATTACCAAGAAATGTCTCAGAAATAGGTAACTCTATAAAACAATGATTTGAGATAATTTGTGTGATTTAGGAAGATCTACATTTTTTGTGTACAGGTTTTGTCTAACTCTTTCAGTTCACCTATACAAAAAATTTCATTCAGAATAAAGAAGCGTCGTCTATGGGCATTTAAGCTAGGCATTTCATTTGTCATACACGTGTCTTAATCATACATATAGTAGATATTAATCGAAGTCATTGAGCAATTTTTGAGAAAAGAATGGAAATATTATTCGTGTAAAGAATAGTTTGCATTGCTGGAATCTTCTTGAAAATCTTTGTGCCACATCTTTGGAGGATGCTCTGAACTTAAATACCAAGTTTGGTATTTAAGCATTCTTTTCATTTTAGATTTATGTTGTTCACATACACATTCGCTCTCTCTCTCTCTTGCACGTGCATGAACCTAGTTCTTGAAATGTCTTTTTGCGTGTCAGAGAATCTCAAAATACGCATTTCCGGTAAAATTTGGGTATCCCAATTTTGGGTGCAATGCAATACTTTCTCCCCTACCACAGGTAAAGAGTAGAGAAACTAAAAGTTCCAAGCTAGTACCGGGGATTGAACTTGGACCTCCTGCCTGTATGTAGCACATTACGCTTTCGTAATTTACTGAAGTGAACTTTGAAATGTAAAATTGTCATTGTTTTGCGTGTATGTTTGTAGTTTGTAGTTAATTAAGATAAACTATTTATAGAATTAAACGTTTCTATGAATAACCTATAGAATCGCTATAAAAGGACAATGCGTGGAAAAGTAACGTGACTGTGACACATTAAATCTTTAATGCACTTTTGTGATAGTATCTGTTTTTCAAATCCTAGTGTGACTTGTATTTCCATGGTCATTTTGTGTAGTAAATGTGAGCATTTGTGCACGAGTCTACAGTAGCAAAAACAGGGGCAGGATGTCACTTTGTTCTATACATCATCTGCAGGTCCATACACTCGGCTACACAGCTTTTTATACGCATACGCCCATCCTCCCCAATAAATCATCCCCCCTGCTCCATTTCAACTAATACTTATTCCTCCGCGTGGACAGGAAATATCACAGCAAACAGTTTATGGCCTGTATTCTTCTATTTTCATTCTGATTATGTTTGTTACTGTACAAGATATAGCTTGAAAGTAAATGTGAGAAATGTAAGGCGCAGTAGTAACTAAACCAACCGTTATACCTACATAGCCTTACAATTTTAATGTTAGTTAACTGCATTATGTTTTTTGTTACATAAATCATACAAGTCAAGGGGCAATCTGGAGCACTGCATTTTTCGCTATTAATTCCAAAGCTTATAAAGCTTACTTATGAACAATAACGGAAACCTACTTACAACTTGTGGTTTGCTTTCTCTTATTTGAAATGTTTAAGTGCAATTCTTAATGTCTTAAAATGCGGTCCCTTCACATTTTCTTGTTTTGTGCAGTATGAACGCAAAAGCTTCCTAGTGGCTCCACAATATTCATGAACATAATAATACATAATGCACTGTACCCATTGTCCATCAAGTGTATCAGGTGAAAACATAGTACCAGTAAATAAAGTTACTGAATCGCTGCCCAAAATCATCATCATCATCATCATCATCGTCATCGTCAACATCATCATCATCTTCTTCTTCATCATCATCACCATCATCACCATCACCATCACCACCACCATCGTCATCATCACCATCATCACCACCATCATCATCACCATCACCACCATCACCACCACCATCATCATCACCATCACCACCACCACTGCCATCATCATCACCACCACCACCACCATCACCACCACCATCACATCATCATCACCATCATCATCACCACCATCATCATCACCATCACCACCATCACCACCATCATCAGCACCATCACCGCCACCACTGCCATTATCATCACCATCACCACCACCACTGCCATCATCATCACCACCACCACCATCACCACCACCATCATCATCATCACCACCATCATCATCATCACCATCACCAACATCACAACCATCATCATCACCATCATCACCACCACCATCACCACCACCATCATCATCACCACCATCATCACCACCACCATCATCACCACCATCATCGCCATCACCACCATCATCATCACCATCACCGCCACCACCATCTTCAGCATCACCATCATCATCATTATCCAAGTAGGTACTTGGGTCAGAGTCTTCTTCACAGAATTATTCTAGACTGTTCTCGTCATCTCCTTTTCTTTCTAGGTAACATTTTCCTGGCCTCTTGCCTCTCTTTTACCTGAAGATCCTGGAGACTAAATGGTATATATGTAGTACAGGAGACTCTGTAGAATGTATTACGAGGGTGGGTGAGCTAGGATTGATTGGATGATTATATTTTTGTCTTCTTTAATATTAATTGGTTTATTTTATGTTACTTTCACTACACAACTACATAATGTTTAAACGTTTTTGTATATTTTATGTACCATTACCTAAAGAGGTTCCGTGATTAACTTCCGAGACATTGCAGATTTTTAAAGCGTTAAATACGAAGTTTATAGAAGATGCCTAACCTCTTGAAACTTCCGGGTGTTTCCATGATTTATTTAAAAAGAGGGGGAAAAAACCGAAGTTGGGGACATGATATCCATTGTAACTAGATAACATGCATACCCACACTGAAGTAGGATTAATTAGTTTATTTTAGTTTTGGAGAGATAGTACATAAATATAAACAATAATAACTATTTAAGCTAATTAGGCATCCTAAGAATAGTGGTATATCTGAGATAAGGCCTACTCTTGGCGGGAATGATGTTCTTCCTACATTTCTAATGACGGAATTAGTCAGGCACTCTCCAGTTGGAACTCCACCGATCTTCCACATGTCTTATTCTGGGAGAAAATAATTGATATTGCATCAGACCACGTCATATCATGTTGGAGGACATTAATATAAAAATTCACATCATGTGGACACAAAACTAACCTATGCACGCCCCCTCAATACAGTTACACCAACTTCGGCAAGAAAATAACACTAAATATTCTTTGTAAGTGTCCGTCTGTTCCCATGACCGTTTCCTCCATGCTTACCCTACATTTCCTTCCTTCTTTCTCTCTTGCTTTCTCTCTTTCTCTCTCTGACTTTCTTTCTCTCTCTTTTCCTCTTACTTCCTTTTTTTCGATCTTTCTCTCTCTTCCTCTCCCTCCTTCTTTCATTCTCTCTTTCTCTTGCGCTCTTTCTCTCTTTCTTTTTAGTCTTACCTATTTCCGATGCATTCCTTGTTATTGGTTTGCTTTTTAAAATAGTTCTACTTTGCTCGAAAGGGAGGCGGCTATTGTTTTGGTTTTCGTTATTTTCACTTAACCATGCAAAAAGAACTTTTTTGAGGGGAAAAATCTAGTTCCGAGACTCTTTTTTTTTTTTTTTTTTTTTTTTTTGTGGTGGGGCAAAAGGCTACTTACGCCCTAACCGCATGCACGCATGCGAGTGTAAGACTCCTACCCGGGCTTCGAACCCGGGTAGCCTACTCACTAAAAAACCCCACCGGAAGAGTCCAGAGGTCAAAACCTCGGTGTTGCAGTACCGCAATAATGCACCTGCGCATTCTATGGTGACGATGGAAGCTGCTTGCCAGAGGCAGTAACAGCGTGGTGATGCTGAAGGCCAGGAGACACTCATGACCTAAGCCCTGAGAGCCCCCTGGTAGCAGTCATTGGTGATAATGGTGAGTGGTGTGCTCTGATTCGTGTGGTGAAATGAAATGGTCATGATGGGTGAATGAATGATGATGGCTGAGCCCTGGAGTGAAGTGGATCAATCCGGATATGCCGTACACTTCATGGAGCGACACAGCTCCGAGCAGGGGCGGCCATCATGAATGTGGAAGCCCGCTGCCTTGGCTCGTGAAGGTAGGAACTGCGGTGGTTGTTGTTGTCGAGCTGGTGGTGTCTCCTTGGTGCGGCGTGTCTGTGTTGAGACCTCCCTGGTGGTGGTCGGGTTGGCAGTCGGGATCTCGAGCCGTCCAAGCGTCTGCTTAATTGGCTCGAAAGCCTCGGTGACGTTCCTCGTGATGGTGCCACTTGCTGCGGCGGAGATTGTGGCGAGCGATTCTTCAATCGCAGCCAGGCGGGCGCTGACATTCAGTACCTCCGCGTGGAGGTCCTGGATCGCATCCCGTAGCTCCTGGCTGACTGCGGGGACTGGTGATGCTGCCGGTGGTGGTGTTGTTCCTGGAGCTGGTTGACTGGTGCTGGTGATTTGTGGTGCTGGTTGTTGTTGTGTTGGTGTGCTGATGTGTTGTGAAGATCGGCGCGGATGAAGAGGGCACTGTGCCTGGCCTGTATAATGGCCGAAGCCATTACAGGTGGCACAGTACCTGCGGCGGTGTCTCAGGTCGTGGCCTTTGCACTGCGCTGTCAATGCCCGGGCACCGCAATAGTGGCACCGCGGGCTGGCAGAGCAGGTCTCGGCCTGGTGGCCGAACTGGCAGCAGCGGCGACATGGGACCAGGCGATCCGTTCTACTGGCCTCAATGCGCAGGCGTTGCCCTAACAAGGGCAGCCCCGCCGTCAAGGCAGCTTCCCGGTCGGCCTGGTCCGCAAACTCTAGCCGAACCATCATGGTAGGGCCGCGATCCGTGTGAATTCTCGTGGCCCTGACACTGGATTGCCACAGTTGCCTGGCGGCTGACAGCAGGTAGCGGCACGACGGTACTGCAGGAGTCGCCATTCAAGATGGCCATACCCACTAGAGAACCTCTTCCACCGGAGTAGGAGAGTAAAAGCCTGCTGCGGTACTGACGCCAGTAGCACCCGCACATTCAGTGGTGAGAAATAGGGTTGGTTCGCAGTGCATAACCACAGGAGTGAGGATTGGGAGCTGGGAGACAGGCTTGACCGAGGTCCAGCTTGCGTTGCGTATAGTTTGTATTGTTTGTGATTGCTGTCGGGAACCAGGTTGCAATTATGTCAATGTGACTTGGCGTCGTAGCGCTGCGTCTGCTTCGTGAGGCTCCAGTGTGTGCGCGTGTCGGTATGAAACAATCTAGATAAACATGCACATACACAAGACAAAATAAAGTATTTAGATTAGAGTCTATTAATTAAATTATTGGTGAATTGCTCGCCAGTGGCGTCGTCAGTTATGGCATACAGTATATTGCATTACTCCGCCTTACGGCGGCGTCTTCAACTATTACTTAGTGTGTTATTGGTACCGTAGGGCATCGTCAATTTGGTGTGATTGTTGGTCATGTCCATTCGATTACCAGGTCATCTAGAGTACACACTTGGTGGGCAGTCTGCCTGAAATGCACGTGCGAGCCAGTGTCACTTCCAAGGAGACCCTCATCCCCCTGGAACCGCCTTATAATAAAGACTTGAGGATTGCTGCTTACTTATGGTGTGTGTGTGTGTGCGTGCGTGTGTGCGTGTGTGTGTGTGTGTGTGTGTGTGTTGCACAGTTCGCATGTGAATAACATTGCGGTAATTTACTAAATTATCTAGGTATTGTTGGATGTCAACAGCTAGCTCCCCGATACCAATGGTTCTCCCGAATAGAGATAGTGGTCTTGCATGTTTATTATGTGTTATATCACATTCTCCTAGGGCTTGGATTAGTTCATTATGGTTTTTACTCTTTTTCTCGAGTACGTTGAAACTGTTGAAGTTATTACTGTCACTTAGGTATTCCTTTATTCCCCTTGCACCTACAAGAAAATGTGTACTAAAACCAGTTCTACAAATGTTTGTCTCTATTATTAACATGCAGTAGATGGAAAAATAAGCTTTTGTAACACCAAACATCTCTCTCTCTCTCTCTCTTCTGATTGTGTTCGTAATTCTTTGTAATTGAACTTTTCATTTAATCATTTTCATCAGGAGACACTCATGCATTCACTCCCACATTCATTACTAAAGTCTACTTTTTTAATTTTTTTTTCCTCGTGTGGAGGGAAAATCCATTTATGGACTATGTTGGAGGGTACAGTGGGTTATGTCGCCTTCGCCACTAGGGCACTACACGACTAGAAACCCTCCACCGTATAGGGATAGTGTGAATGAAGGATAGTAGTGCGGTCCCGCAGTATGCACCCGCGTTAGTAGTCGAATAGCTAAAGGCTGCCGCCCAATGGACGGGAGCAAGTCAAATGACAGGTACTAGTCCACAGCCACGAAAGCTGGCTGCAGCCTAGAGGGTTGGTGGTGACATTAGGTAAGGATAGGTTCAAGGAATTTCTAGACGAGCATGTGGTGTTTTCATACTCGCCTTGAAGTTCTCGGCGTAGCTTGAAGATGATGCGGCTGATGCTTTTCGTAGATTTGGTTGCCTGATCCATGACGGTTCTGAGGTGGGAGTAGTTAGCTCAGGAACTCCGAATGGATATCCTGGACGGCCTCGCTTAAGCTCCGGATTTCCTGGCTTAATCTGTCCGTGATGATGGTTTCTGATGGTGTTGTTGGCGCTGGTCGTGGTAGCGTCTGCTGTTGTGGTTGACGTTGAGGCTGCGGTGGCAGCACAGGCGATGCCATCCTGCAGGGATGCAAGGGGCAGAGCGCCTGGCCGGTGAAGTGGCTGGTCCCCCCACAGCTGGCGCAGTAGCGGCGGCGGCGGAGGTCGTGCTGCTTGCAGGCCGAAGTGAGGCAAGAAGCACCACAATAGTGGCACTTCGGTGGTGCTGCGCAGACACTCTCGTCGTGTCCATAGGCACAGCAGCAGTGGCATGGAGCTAAGCTGTCCTGCTTACTAGTCTCGACGCGTAGCATCCGCCCTAACAACGGCAAGCGCGACGCCAAGGCAGCTTGCAGGTCGGTCGAAGTTGCTTGCTGGCTTCACCCGTACCAAAGGTGTTGGTCCCCTCGCTGAGTGAATGCGGGTGGCCCTCATTGCGCATAGCGTGCCCACAGATCCCGCGCTACCCCGGTTGTTGTTGTTGTAGTTGTAGTGTTTAACGCCCGCTTTTACTACTACGGCACCGCAGGCGGTGACACTGATGACACATGGAATGAAAATGGAGCACCGGTGGAATGAGTGGCGGGGGGAACCGGAGTACCGGAGAAAACCCGCCCTGACGCCACTTCGTCCACCACTAATACCACATGCGGGTCCCTGGGATCGAACCCGGGCCGCCTAGGTGGTAGGCGAGCGCACTAACCGCTCGGCCACGGCGCCGCCGCGGGAGCCCGGTGACTACCACGTTCGGCGGTGTGCTGGCTGGCACGCTCCTTAGAGAGAGGTGGAGCTGAGCTGAGCTGAGTTGAGCTGAGCTGCTGGAGCGTGGCTCTGGGACTGCTGCTCTCTCCTCGACGTTTCTTGAAGAAGCTGCGTTGTTTGGTTGCTGTTTCTGGACTTTCCTTCCAGGGCGACCCATGATGCTGCTGAGATGTGTGGCGCCTTACAGTCTGCCAAGGGTAGGGAAATATTGTAATTAATGGCAAATTCTCCCACCCGAACCGGGAACGAGTACGAGATTGATAAGCCATTAACACTGACCACTCGACCACATAGGCCAGGCCTGGGCAACGGGTGCTCTCTGAGCGTAGCCGGCTCAAGGACTTGTAGTGATAACTATGTTTAGCAAGTAAAAAACATTAAGGTTCCTCACACTATTCCGCAAATCGTCCAGACCTGCCATAGGCTATTTCCCATTTCTAGTGTATAGGAAGGTTTTTTCGAGAGAAGGAACTAACTGGAGCAGGAAAACTTATGGTGTGTATATGTTTCATGCAACTCTTACATTCGTAATCAGATGCCTTACATTAAACAAAGAAAAACTTGAACTGCTTTATCTTTGCTTTTGTGTTAACAATTTATGTGCGAATATGTTTACTTTCTTTACTACGCTAGGTACGCTAAGCAAAGGAAGTATTGCATTTCACCCAAAAATTCGATACTGAGACTCCCTGAATCCCAAAACGTATTTTTAAGAAAGGTCTGTGCGTGTAGGTATCTATTTACCTATGGGTGTGGGTGTGCGTGCTCGCGAGCGCGTCTATTTGTGAACAATATTAAAAACGAGAGGTGTTGAAAACCAGATTTGGTATTTTAAGTTCAGTAGGTATCCTTCAAGGATGCGATACAAAGATTTAAAAAAATCCCCTCATCCCAAACAACCCTTCACATGGAAAAGTTTCCAAAATGTTTATTTTCTCTAAAAGACTAACGATTTTAATTAAATTACCACATATTTAACATTTATTTCTGACAAATGAAATGTATATCTTGAACTTTATGGAACAGCCTCTGAAGTCTTCTTCATTCTGAATGACTTTTGCATATCTGGCGAATCGTAAGATATAGACAAAATCTTACAGCACTAAAAATGTATATTTCTGTAAAACACACAACTTATTTCCAGCAAAACCTCTTATCAAGTTAATCAATTACGAGTTAATGCTTGTTATTGGTTTCAATATTCCAATATTTATACTTTTCTATACATTAACATGAATTATGTAGAAGGGGCTGCGTTTGTATGAATAGTTTGTACAAGAGTGAGTAGAGAAAGTCATCTGAGTGCAACACATCAGAATTTTTATCTCTCGGCCATGCAAAGGGAACGAAATTTCAAAGCGATCACACAGTTCTTAAAAAATTTTACTATCACTAAAGTCCACTGTATTTCCCTACTCTCATTGCACCTGGAAGGAAATATTAATAAACCCATTTCTGCACATGCTCATCTCGATTAACATAGATGAAGTACGTAAATACAAGGATAAGTTTGTTGAAGTCTGGGCAGAGAAAGTCATGTGAATGTAACACAATAGATTCTTAGCATTATACTACTGCCTACAATAGTGGGGAATCTTACAGATATTTGAGCTACGTAGTATACCAGATTGGGCTTCATAGGCTTATGTGTATGCAAAAGATCGGGGATTAGGTATTCCCGGAGTATTCATTGCTGATCGAAGCAGACTGAAGGAGTTGGCTGCGTTTACTCTTGTACAGTTCAAGTACAGATGCATAGATACACCTGTGTACAATGTAAGTCTAACAGAGAAATCATACCTTTCATTGCACGAACTAGCTTTCGTGTTCTTTTTCTGTTCCTCCATCCACCCGTCCGTCCATCAACGTCGGTCTGGGTGGCTCAGTTGGTTAGACGCTAGCCTACTGATCCCAAGGTCGCGGGTTCAAACCCGGCCCAGGCCGATGGTTTTTAAGTGTGCTTAAAGCGACAGCTCCATGTCAGTAGATTTACTGGCATGTAAAAGAACTCCTGTGGGACAAAATTTCGGCACACCGCCGACGCTGATGTGATCCTGGCAATTGACAGCGTCGTTAAACAGCAAAATAATAATGATAATGATAATGATAATGATAATGATAATGATAATGATAATGATAATGATAATGATAATGATAATGATAATGATAATGATAATAATAATCCATCATAACCTCGCGAACTACACGTTTGGGTACACGTTCTACTAACCCCTTCCAACGGCCATGTGTCATTCTCAAATTACACAAAAGTTCTTTTGGGTGAATTGATTGTATTATTCTAAGCTAATACCTCAAAGTATCTTCCTATATCAGACAACCAATATTTTCACAAAGTTTCCGTGTTGGTACTTGCTTTGGTTCTCCATGTTTCATTTGTTTTGTTAAATTCCTAAAAGGAATAATACAATTATGTTGAAGCAGAGAGCTGGTCAACAATAAAAGCTGAAGAAAGGTGCGTTGACGAAATTGGTTTCCTCTCCATTTTTCATTTGTTTTGTTAAATGCCGTTAAAAAGAATAATAAATTTCTGTTGAAGCAGAGAGCTGGTCAACAATAAAAGCTGAAGAAAGGTGTGGTTGTGAAATTGATTTGCTCTTCAATTAAAACGCATGGTTTCTAATGCCGTTCCAGATAAAGATAAAAAGAATTGGATACAGTGTGGGTGAAGTGGAGACTGCTAAACACTGTAGATCCTCTCGACAGTGGTCCGTACTTCAATTACAAGACAAGAGCCTTCTATATCGCGCTTGAGTTACGTCCCACCACAAAGATCGGGAATTCCCTCCCTAACTCTTTTGATGATGACGACGGAAACAACACTTGACTCTTGTCGTACTGCCACCTGACGGTCAGGAGCGCTACTACAGACAAGAGGAGCATTGGGGGAAAGGCGAAGCAAGAACAAATGAAAAAAAAAAAAAAAAGGAAAAAAAAAAGAAAAAGTGGCGGGGGTGAAGGAATGCTGGTATTTTTGCCTTGTTTATTCCACTTCTTGCCACAAACAACGTTTTATTCGTCGGTTCTACGCTCTGAGGTGTCCAGGAGCGTCAAGACTCTTCTTTTGCACCTCCCCCACATTAAGAAGGTATGTGCACTGACTGTCCTGAGGGAATTCAGCATTCCAGCTGAGATACACGAATCTGGTAACATTCGACAATATCACAATATGTAAAACTCTAAGAATGTCATACACCCTTCTTTAGATTTTCATTATCATTTCCCAGACTTTTCATGCTTTTATTCTTCGATTTTTGTATATTTTCAAGGGACATCATTCATTACATTAGCAACGAAGGTACAAACATATGCAATTGTCTCGTGATATCTCACACTACTTTAGGATTCATGTATAGAGGTCTTATCCGTCAAAATGTGCAAGGAGACGGCATTAGAAGAACTTTCTGCTTTGGCTTTTCCTTTGAGCCATATCTTGTATTCGAAAACGCCGCCCACCATGCTTTCGCAGAGGGAAATGGATACGCAACTCAAGCGCCTCTTTACGTAAGGTAGACTACTGGAAAACTCGATAGGGCTGACAGAGTATAACGCTATTTCTTCCAGGTGCCCAGGTGCCTAGGACAGCTCAGGACGCAGGTTTGGGTCACCCATCTTCTACGGTTATCAAGGTAACTGCTCCGCCGAGTCTAACCCAATCTGAATAGGTATCCAACTGTTCAGGTTAGCATACCTCTACGCCAAGTACTACGAGTATTAAAGATCGGCAGCGTATACGCAACAGCAGGCAACAGGTTAGGAAACAGAGATGTAAAAAAACCGAAAAAATAAGTGACCTCCCCATTTCCATTTTAGTTTAACTGTACCGAAGGCCTTATTTCTTTATCATTCTATCACGTTATGGCTGTAATTTGTTGGTAGGATTAGGGGATATGCATAACGTGTTCCTCCTCCGACCTTATATCAGGTAAATAAATACCAGTTAAAACACACATCCTTGATAGCCACCCATTAATGGCTCATTTAGACAAATGAAGGCTCGAGACAAACAAAATCTGATGCAAAGGAAGCAATGTACTCAGAATTGAAGTGCATCTATAGGAAGTGTATTGAAGTTCATCTTATACCAGAACCCTCGTTAGTATTGCAGCGCATTTACAAACTTTTTCTTTCCTGAAAGATGAAATGTGAAGTAATGCCTATGGACCCCTGGCTCATCTGAGCACCGCTTCACCCATTTCATTCATCGTTCAATGTAACCTAACCGGTTAACGGTCGTTCAACCTTAAGAAAAACGCTTTTTTTCTACATAGTGTACACTGCTGAGAACTCTCAAAGAGCGAACTGCCTAAACCAGACAGCCTAAGCTCATACTCTTTAGCCCGATGCCTGGGCAGCAGGAAGAGAGCAGAATAGAAGTTCAGCACAGGTGGAAGGAAAGGCAGTGGCGGTTGTACGATTTGCAATAGGCCTACACTTTTAATGACAGTAATGACTGTGTGTACAAGGTAAAATAGAAATAATATTTAATATTGCATTCTACGTGGTGCTTAATAGAGCAGATGAGCATTCCATTTCGTAGGTCTTCTGCCGCTTACGAGTATACCGGTATTACGAGTACATTCAGTATTTACAATTTTATTCAATGTTGATTCAGACGTCAAATTTTGGTGTCCTTTCCCTCTGATTGTATTTTTTCTACAAAGCCAAATACCTACATGTTAAATTGTTGTCAGATAACTGGCTTCTGTGCCCTGGCTTATAGGTTTCATTAATGAAAAAAGCAACTACTTACACAGGTAGATCCAAACACGAGAGTCTGTGTAATCGTAGAAATTTCAAAAATGCAAATTAGTACGATTTATAATCAGGTACTATAAATTGTAGCACTAATATTTTAAACTGAACCATTAGTACAATATAGGATACAAATACAGCACATTTCAATAAAGTAAATGACATTTGTTTAAAACTTTGTGTATAATTAATATGAAACACTAGCTATTTTAACACTACTGGACAATCAACACAGCGCAAAAGCTGGAAATGAATAGGACAACTTTTCTACCTTTTGTTTAAGCATGCTCAATTGCTCACCCGCTGTTGGGTACAAAAGCATTACAATAAAGGCTAACTTCAGTACCCTTATGTGACTCCCAGACACCACTTTTCAAAAACCGCATCATATGCCCTTGTTCTTCATTACATATGGTGCGGTATCAGCCATATGATGCTTGATCAATTGAAAGTCTAGAAGCTTTCTTAATAAAATATTTGTGTTACCCAAAGAAGTGTTTAATAAGGACCACTGGTGATTACAGCACAAAAAGTAGTATTTATTTCCAAATTGTAACTGGTGATGGCTGCTGCAGAGCCACATCTAATGGCAGCAGTGGTATCAGGTGGATGACTGAACACGATACTCCATTTTCCCTAGCTAAACTTAGTTTACAGATGTTTACTGTTTTACAGTGTGGCCGGCACAGAGCTCATTTCTGTCAGGTTCTACCATTTGAATGAACTGTTGGATCTACTAAATAAGCTTCCCACATGTCATCCAGCTGCTGAGTAGGTATAAGGCGTTATCAGGTCATCGGGAAACACTTTTCTTTTAAATACAAGCAAATACAAATGCCAGCAGCACTAAAGTAGCAGTGGTTCTGCGCATCAGTTAGTACATATAACTTATTTCAAATATCATTGAAATATTATATATTATTGTAATAGTGCTTCATAAACAATGATTTTCAGCTTCAGAGTCAGAAGTCCTTAATGTTACTTTATTATCAATTATAACTAATATTCCACACATATAACTGCATACCTTGTATCTGCAAACTTTATAAACAATTCCTTGTAAATATTATGAATGTATACATACAATAGAAGAGGCATGGTGGTATTATTTACACAAGGCTGCCTTCCCCAAAGCAGAAATTATTTCATGTGTTATTCCCAGCCATTATTGGGAGAAAAAGTAACATGCGTATAAAACAAAAACTAAATCATCCATATACGTGAATCTGCAAAAACTTAGCAATTCCAGATGAAAATTAGTTCACATAGCAGAAAACGAACAGTAATACTATTTGTTTGGCTTCTATGTTCACCATATATACAACAACCCTACGGATTCTCGCGATACTACACATTCACTCCCCCTGGTCAGCCTGGATGTTTCAGTTGGTTACACGCTGGCCTACTAATCCCAAAGTGGCGAGTTCAAATCCGGCCCACACCAATGGTTTTTCAGTGTGCTCAAAAACGACAGCTTCATGTCAGTAGATGTACTGGCATGTAGAAGAACTCCTACAGATCAAAATTCCAGTACACCGGCGACAAATAAACAATAAATGAAAATTTTGTTGTTTAACGACGCTTTCAATTGACAGGATCACAGCGTTAGTCAAGGAAGCAGAAAAATGAAGCAATCGAAACCATGTATTTTAGGGTTGAATCAATGCTAACATAAAGGGATACAGATTTTTCCAGTAATGCCAGTTATTACTATCCACTACGAGCTAAAGCAGTAGTAATTGCTTTTAATGCATAAACAAATAAGAGTATTCTTCATTTTCGTAAAAAATTACGTTCTTTTGTACCTTACTGGGCTGAAATAAAACTAATTATATTCTTGTCATAAATGACAGCTAAAGCTGGCACCTCGCCAATCAGTGCTTATATCTGGTACATGAATTAAGTGGAGAGAGTAAACACTCGGTGGCATCCCTGTCATCCCTCTTCCCCATGCCTGACATATTGTATTGGACATATTAGTTACATTCATCATGTAGGATCCCTGGTAAACGCATGGCCGAAGCCATACCTTCTACCCGGTTTAAAGGCCTACTTTTAAATATTTCACTATCGCCATTCCTTTTGTACACACAGCGACATGTGTAAAGAAAGTACGTATGCAAACATCTATCTTAATCAACCCAAACTAAAATAAGCTTTTGCAGGAATGTTTGTAGACGCTATATAAAAATAAACGATATTAGGTACATAAAATGATGTTTGTGTAACGCATTAGATTTCACCTTTCTTTCATGCGAATCTTTACTATGAGCTGCTTGTGAACAATACCTGAACATCGTTTCTCCAAGTTTTCTATAACTAACTGCTTATTGCTTAATTTGAAATCATTTCTAAACAAAAATGAACTTCTCAATGAATGTTTTTCATAAGATAAACCACGAGTAGAGGAGGTTATGTAACAATACCACATGAAGTTTGTCGTGATGTTAGGGGTTATGCAGATATATCTAGCATTATGTTTTCCGAGCAAATAATACACTTTTACATATTAAAACAAATATGTTTTCGATAGGATAAGACTTCACCGCACAACAATTTTCAATTCTAAGCTCAACTCCAGTGAAATGTTGCCAACAGACGTCAGTAGGTCACGACGAATTAGAAACACACTTATGCACACGCACCGCAACTTCATAAGTGGGAAATAATGTAGCCAAACAACAACTCGAATATTTGATATTCAGTAAGAAAATACTATACCTTTATTACGAGTTAATTATCAAGATGTTATTAGAGTTTTTGAATTACGAATATTATACGTTTTAAAAACGTTGTATCCCCCTTTTCTCTAGCATTTTTATAGTAATGCCATTAAAATTAAAACATACTGTAAATTCCAAAATACAACCTTGCAGTTCAATTCTATAGCTTACTAAATTTTAGTAAAGTAAACTAAGAATTCGTTTGGAAGAAAAATGTTCAAAGGCATCCTACAACAAAGAATGAATAGTTTGCTGAGCTATGTGCTGGACTTCCTGGATGTGGTTTTTTTTTTTTTTTTTTTTTTTTTTTTTTTGTTCGGAAACATATTGTTTTGTCTTCAAGAGTGCTAGTTAATTTGTGTAGCCCTTGAAGTTTGAAAGGAGACCCATAAATGCTACAGCGTTATATTGTTCTTGATGGAGCTGGTCCTCAGGACAATACAATGTAAACCTTATGAAGTGGGTTATTCTCAAGCACTGTATGGAATGTCTTACTGCTTAGCAAGTCTTGAGAAGAATAGCCTCATAGTTTGGCTACACAAAGGCTAGAGCCTTATTTTTTAAATGCCTACATCGTAATAAATTATGCACAAAAGATTGCTCTGCTTATGTAGCAGAATCATCAACAATGTAGTTAAGACTTGTTGCCTATGCTTATACGGCCAGTATTACTCCAATACTTACAACTTGCGTTGTACATTCCATCAACGTACTAAACATTGTTGCTTACCATACGTAGCAATAGTTTAGTGGCATCAAAATGGCAGAATAATTGGGTTGATATGTAATTGTTTCAGCAAAAACAACTGTGTCAAAAAAATTACAATCGTTTTTGTATATTTTTTTAAGAATTCTACAATAAGGTGCATTCACCACCACCACCACCGCCGCCGCCGCCGCCGCCGTCGCCACCACCAGCACCACCACTACCAACAGCACCACCACTACCACCAGCACCACCAGCACCACCACCACCAGCACCACCAACACCACCACCACCAGCACCACCACTACCACCACCATTACCACCACCACTACTACCACCACCACCAGCACCACCACTACTACCAGCACCACCACCACCAGCACCACCACCAGCACCACCAGCACCAGCAACACCACCACCACCAGCACCACCACCACCACTACCACCAGCACCACCAGCAGCAGCACCACCACCATCACCACCAGCACCACCACCACCAGCACCACCAACACCACCACCAGCACCGCCAACACCACCACCAGCAGCACCACCAGCACCACCACCAGCAGCACCACCAGCACCACTACCACCAGCACCACCAGCAGCAGCACCACCACCATCACCACCAGCACCACCACCACCAGCACCACCAACACCACCACCACCAGCACCACCACTACTACCACCACCACTACCACTACCACTACCACCAGCAATACCACCACTACCACCACCGGCACTACCACTACTACCAGCACCACCACTACTACCAGCACCACCACTACTACCAGCACCACCATCACCAGCACCACCACTACTACCAGCACCACCACCAGCACCACCACCAACACCACCAACACCACCACCACCAACACCACCACCACTACCACCAGCACCTCCAGCAGCAGCACCACCACCAGCAGCACCACCAGCACCACCGCCACCACCACCATCATCTGAACCACCACCAGCAACATCACCAGCACCACCAACACCACCATCATCTGCACCACCACCAGCACTACCACCAGCACCACCACCGCCACCACCAGCACCACCACCAGCGTCACCACCACCATCATCTGAACCACCACCAGCACCACCAACACCACCACCATCAGCACCACCACCAGCACCACCACCACCGCCACCACCACCATCATATGAACCACCACCAGCATCACCAACACCACCACCAGCACCACCACCGCCACCACCACCAGCATCATCTGAACCACCACCAGCACCACCACCAGCACCACCACCACCATCATCTGAACCACCACCAGCCCCACCAACACCACCACCACCAGCACCACCACCGCGACCACCACTATCTGAACCACCACCAGCACCACCAACACCACCACCTAAGCACCACCACCACCATCATCTGAACCACCACCAGCACCACCACCGGCACCACCACCATCATCATCATCTGAACCACCACCAGATCCACCACCAGCACCCCCACCAGCACCACCACCAGCACCACCAACACCACCACCAGCACCACCACCAGCACCACCAACACCACCACCACCAGCACCACAACCAACAGCACCACCAGCAGCAGCAGCACCACCACCACCAGCACCACCGCCGCCACCACCACCATCATCTGAACCACCACCAACACCACCATCACAGCACCAGCACCACAACCACCACCATCATACTAATTAGTGAATCACAGTCTCCTTTTTCAGATTAAAGACTAATTGCTATATTTGGATCGCTTGAAGTTGAATCTTCAGAAAGATTATGTGATGTGTGTGACGAGGCAGACCATTTTGTTTAAATGTTAAGGTGTGCTGTTTTGAAAAAAAAACTTATGTTCTGTGCGCTATGCTGTTATATTAATATACTATTTCATTAAGCTTACACTATGTGTTGACTCACGTAGTCAATATAATCTGTGTGTGCCCAATAGTTGGCGCTATTAGTGCAGTTTCTGGCTGTGCTACCCATTATTTCTGCTGCTTGTTCATTTTTCCAAAACTAGTATCTAAACCATTAAAGGTAGGGCACAAAAGAGCTTTTAAACCATTCATAGCTCAGGCCAATACGGAATATGATTCAAGAGCTATTATCCACACTTTAGATGTTATCATTTATTACTGATGATTTGCGTATATCTACTGAAGATTTTATCAGAGAAATTGCATCAAAGATGATGGGTTATTAAAAGTTTATAAAACATAAACTATTGACGTTTTCTAATAACACTTTTAAGTAATTTATGTTTAAAATGTGCATTTGTAAATTTCTTTCGTCTTCTTTAAGTTCTATAATTATAACACTGATATATAAAATTAAATAAAATATTATATTACATATGCAACCTCCCAAATAAGGCGAAGGTAATGGAAGGGGGGAAGGATGCACTTGATCCATAAGAAAAAATATGAAAGCAAAATAAATCTCAATATCAACTCACCTACATTTAGAGCTGTGGGAGATGTCTTTCAATTCAATATAACTTTTTAATGTAGCTTAGCTCTGTTATGTAGGAGCAGCGTATCTGCCTCGTATTCAATACATTCTAAATACAAAAAGCAATAAAGTTTACGGACTATGAAGTGCTATGAAGACTTTTCTGGTATTTGAAACTTTTACCAAAGAATTGCCAGATGCACCAATTTCAAGATACGAATTGAATTTCACACATTCTACGAGTAAATTATGAAACTCCATGTTGCCATAGTGCTGTAACCTTAGTTTACAATATACATGTTAATGTTTTGCCTGTCTTTAGATATGTGTATGCACTAAGGCGTTTTTAGAGGGAATATTTCATTCGTCCAAAAATTTTAAATACAGACTTCACCAGAAATTCACGTTTTGAGATCCCTAAAATTAGCGTGTGACCATCATAAATGAAACATAAAATTTCGGATAAATAGGTATCAAACTTGATACTTTAGTTCAGCATCTTCCAAAGAAAGTCCTCCTAACTCAAATTTTCCTTTAAATTGAAAATGTTTCTTTGCTTTTCATTTGATAAAAATGACTGTAATAATTGTGATTAAAATACCTTATGTTTAAGAGTTTTGTGGTAAATAAAATGTATACAGGTGTCCCAGAAAACACCAACAAAGCTTAGTATGCTGTTAGGGACGGCAAACTGATCGGTTTTCAAACAGGAACCCCTGTCCGGAAGTGCACGGTTTGGACGCTGTGGCGCATCGAAGTGCGAAATAGGTGTCCGTATTTCGTCAATAAACCCAATATCAAGCTGTCTACATTACAAATGAGCTTCGATCTGTGTACCTCTTGGGTCATTGCAAAGCCCATATCGGTGGTGGAGAGCATCATGTACATAACCCAGTAAGCGCGGTTGTCTTTGAAGATTTTCAATCGCTCAGTGGACTCGAGCTGACATTACAGGAGTGCTATATACCAAACTCTTCATACAACCGCACACAAAATAGTCGAGAAGTGTCAGATATGGCGACGTGCTGGCCACGGAACTGGTCCACCTCTACCAATCCATCGATTTCAATATGGAACTTTGAGGTGATTCCGCACATTTACATCAAAGTGTGCTGACGCTCAGTTGATCATTTCAGTAGCTGTTTACTGCTAAGTATTGCACTGCTGTTAAAAACGTTACTGTACTGGAAACTACACAAGTAACGCAGTAGGCTCTTCTCCAGGGACTCTATGGAGGAATTTAGCGCATGCACGGAAATGTTATTTTGCCCAGGTCGTTCATCCCAGTACACACATGGCTAAAGAGTTGCATACCTTCCTTATTAAGATACCAAAAGGAATGTTAAGAAATTGTCACAACCGTTCGCTCTCAAACTTCTACGCTCTTCAGCGTCCGAACCATGCATTTCCGTTCCTATTTCAAAAACCGATCAATTTGCCATCACGTACAACATATTAAGTTTTTGTCGGTGTCTTTGGGACACCCAGTGTATTGAATTTTCTACGAACAACTTGCAAAATCTTCATTCTGAATACATTTTGTAGATTTTTATATGACTGCAAAACCGCAAAAGATAGAGAAAAAACTTACTAAAAAAGGTAGATCTGGTTAAAGCAGCTAATTTAATGTCAACGTTTTGTAGAGTTAACAATTTGCGATATATTCATTGTTATTGGCTTGCATTTTCAAATGCTTTGTACATTTTTCGAAGCGCTAAGTGGACATTATTTTTATTTTATCTATTACGTAAGTACACAGTAGGTAGAGAAAATATTGCATTCCACCCAAAAATTCGATACCTAAATTACACAGTAAACACATGTTTTGAGGTGCCCTGAATCCACAATAGCATTCTTAAGAAATGTTTGTGTGTGTGTGTGTGTGTGTGTGTGTGTGTGTGTGTGTGTGTGTGTGTGTGTGTGTGTGTGTGTGTGTGTGTGTGTGTGTGTATGTGTGAGAACAGTATAGGTAACTAAGGCGAAAGGTCGGTTAAATGCCAAATTTGGTATTAAAACTCAAGGTCTTCCAAGGATGTGACACGAAGATTTTCAACACAATCCTCCACCACAAGATACCCCTTACATGGAAACATTTTCGAAAATGTTTATTCTCTCACAAACGGCTTTAACGAATTATATTATAATACCATATACCTATTTAAGCTACTTCATGTAACCATTTTGGAGATATTCCTTGTTATTTTTATTTATTTATTTATTTTTTTAATTATTTTCAAATACCTACATATTTCTCAAGTAGGACCTTATCTAAAATTTAATCTGCTGGCCTTCTCGGTCTTTTTTTTTTTTTTTTCGTTTTTTCCGTTAGTTTGCTCCTTTCATTGTCACATGCAGACATTATAGCAACGCCGTAGCCGAGTGGTTAGACATTCGACTCTCACAAAGCGGCCCGTGTTCGATCCCAGGCAACTGTATGTGGGATTTGTGGTCGACAAGGCGACACAAGGGAGGATTTTCTCCAAGTTCTCCGGTTTCCCCAGCTATCTCGTTCCACCGATGCTCCATCTTCATTCCATGTATCATCTGTGTTACCGTCTTCGGGACCGCATTTAGTAAAAGCGGCCGTTAAACACTACCAGAAAAGCACACATTTACATGCACAAAAACACCAAAGTTGGAAGCGGGACTCGAACCCGTATTTCACTGCGATACGGAACACCATTCCCGTATTCCCGTTGTACACTGTGTCTCAAATGTCGTATAACCCACAGCTATTCAATGTACTTTGTTCACCCTTTCGATGGATGTGAGAGAGGGAAGAAGGGGTGTCAGAGATACCAAATGCAAAAAATAAGGACATCCTCTCTATAGTTCGTACTGGTGTAACAGGGACCGTTATGGGTCAGCACTGCGGAAGTTGAGTGCCCAAAAGCTTGAGATAAACCTTATCCTTTTTTGTACCTTTTATATATATATTTGCTCATTTTATTATAAATAATTTCGCATATCTATTATACGAAAGCCACATGGATGTTCTATTTAATGTATGTTTCTATTAATAGCAATAATTAATAACAACACCAATAATAATAATAATAATAATAATAATAATAATAATAATAATAATAATAATAATAATAATAATAATAATAATGATAATAATAGTAATAATAATAACAATAATAACAACAATAACAACAATAACAACAACAACAATAATAATAATAATAATAATAATAATAATAATAATAATAATAATAATAATAATTAATAATAATAATAATAATAATAATAATAATAATAATAATAATAATAATAATAATAATAATAATAATAATAATAATAATAATAATAATAATAATAATAATAATAATAATATAATAATAATAATAATAATAATAAAAATAATAATAATAATAATAATAATAATAATAATAATAATAATAATAATAATAATAATAATAATAATAATAATAATAATAATAATAATAATAATAATAATAATAATAATAATAATAATAATAATAATAATAATAATAATAATAATAATAATAATAATAATAATAATAATAATAATAATTGTGAATTAAAATGAACCGCTTTCTATTTACTTATGACGTTAGGGATGGTAAACTGTATCATATACAAAGATTAACACCGTGAATTTCAGTTTAATAGCCAAAAAACAAATTTGTATGTAGGTATTTACAAAATTAGACAAATTCCGTAACAAAATACCACCAAATGTGAAATACAATAGTAATGTGTTTACAAGTGTAATGATGATGATGATGATCATGATGATGATAACAATAATTATATATACGATGTAGATATAAATGGATGTTGGAATGCATGCAATTTATAAACACCGGTTGATCGGCCATCATAAAATTGGCACAAGTAATTTTCATGGAGATTTTTATACTATCCATTTTACTATTCATATGGTCTCCTCTATTCAGTTTTCTTTTACGCAACACATTTACATTTCCTTCTCTGCTCACTTTTCTACAAACTGTCCATACAATTTTCCATATGATTGAAATAGAAATGCAAAATATTACATCCACATCAATTTCTCTGCTCACTTTTCCTCCTGTAATATGTGTGATTCTTTAACACCATTTTTGCATTGTGTCTTCTGTTGTTTTTATTTATTTAAGTTGTTCGGTTTTTTTATAGCGCCCTAAGTGCAATCTAAGTCTAAAAGTTGTAGGGATATGTCATCAAATCACGGGCAACGACGGTTGTTTCAGTTACCAACAATATATAAAACAATTTAGTGTCTTCGTTTTTTATTTCTTTAATAGAAAGACCAACAGCCTTTATTTTCAATGAGCTCATTTAGTCTCTGAGGTATTGAAGTACCGTTTGCTCACAGCCTCCCAGACTTCCGAGACATGTTAGTGCCTCTGGTGCGTTCCTAACGTTCACAGTCACGAACCATTAAGGCCCAGACGTTTTTAATTGGATTAGGTTCTGGTGAAAAGGTCACAAGATTCGCTGAGGAAGAGAATAAGATATCGGAAGTCCAGGCAGGCTTTAGGAAGGGTAGGAGCACGGTCGATAATGTGTTTGTCACCAAGATAATAGTGGAAAAATATTTGTCCAAGAAAAATGGTAGAGTATATGTGGTTTTTGTGGATTTGGAGAAGGCATTTGATACAATATGGAGAGGTATTATAGTTGAAGCACCAGTTGAACGAAATGAGTACTAAGATGATTAGAGCAATCCAAAAATGTATACGAAGAATAGGTTCTGCATAACGTGGATGTGAATAGTTTCAAAAGTTAATTATTAATAAATAACAGGGGAATCCCAGGATTATTATTTGCGGACGATTTGTTGGTGAGGTCTATATCAATTGGGGATTATCAAGAGCTCTAAATGTCTTGGAAGGATTTTGCAAAAGTTGGGGGTTAAAGATAAATTATAAAAATGCTAGGATTATAAATTAAAAAGAGAAGAGAAATGGAGCATCGAAGGACAGAAGCAGTCATAGTGAAAAAAAAAGTTGAGTACTTGGGGGTTCAGTTAAGTAGCAATGGAAGATGGCGTGACCAAAAAAGAAAAGCAGCTTTAGCTAAGGCTTAAATTGCCATGAAGGGGATTATAGCACGTGTATTTAAATTACCAGGGATACAAATTAATTGGTTAGAAAGAGTGTATAAGGTAATAGTGGAAGCCGAAATGCTGTATGGGATAGAGGTATGAGGATATGACGAAGGGTGGCAAGGGGTGGACTTAGTAGATACTTAGAAGCTTTGGTCGCTTAGTTTTGGGTTTACCAGTTGCATCGTCTAAGGGAGTAATACTGCTAGGATTAGGTAGAACAGCAAGTAAAGGGCCAATAATTGAAACATTGATAAAGTCATGATTATGCAAGAGAAAACATTAATGCCTGATAATTGGGCTATATCTAATACAGGAAATAGGAATGGGGAATGTATGGAGGGACAGAGACATTTTAGATGGAAAGTTTTAGAAAGGCATCAGACAGATAATTGAGGATATCAATATACGAGATATACCTGTTTAGCAGTATTAGGGATAAGAGAGCCTTGGTATTACACAGGCAAGTAAAAAAAGATTGAAGTCTGTAATAAATTGGAAAGGGAAGGATGGGCATGGTTTAGATCTGGGGCAATGAAATTAAGGGGAATGAAATGGGAAGTGCCCATTATGTGAGAAAGTGAAAGTTTAGATCTGGGGCAATGAAATTAAGGGGAATGTAAATGGGAAGTGCCCATTATGTGAGAAAGTGAAAAATGACTTAAATTTTATTTTGTATTGTAAAAAGACAAAACTTATCGAGGGATCAATGGGCTACTAGTTGGTTGAAATTACCGAGAGAAATAACTAAAATGAGGATTAGAAAATATAACTACACAGAAGAGATTAGGAAGTAGGGTGAATTATTAGGGAAGACTAAAGAAAAATACAAGAGAGGCATTTTTAAAATTGTAAAATTTTATCTTTTCAAGCATGACTATCAGGAAAAATTGGTATATTTAATTATAAGAGAGTATGACAAATAGGTAGATATTTGCACCAGGTGCAAATCAAGTGTATTTAGGGTGTATATTAAGAAGGGATTGTGTGTGTGTATATATATATGTGTGTATATATATATATATATATATATATATATATAATATATTATATATATATGTGTGTGTGGTGTGTGTGTGTGTTGTGTGTTGTGTGTGTGAGTGTGTGTGTATGTGTGTGTGTTTATGTGTGTGTGTGTAATAGGGATCTACATGTAAAGAGTTAATAGGCTGTAATGTAATGAAAGTAAAAAAAATTAATTCATTCACAATTGGATTAAGATCTGGAGACTTTGCAGGCCATTGCAGGTACAGCTGCTGTGGTACGAGATGGGTGCACACGGTTGTTGTGCACAAAATGTATTACAGGCATTTCCTCTTTGGGAGTAGATAGGTCGCACCGTTGGGAGCATACACTCTTCCAGAACTGCAACGTATTTGGGGGTAGGTAACCCATGTTAGACGAAGCTTTAACAAGCTCCCCAACTCCACTGGCGCTCATCCAGATCCTGCCCGTTCCGTGCAGTGGCAGCAACGTTTTCAGGATCGAAGGCGGGTGTTGTTGGGTCGCCACAAATACAATCTCCTATCCTCGACTGATGAAAACATAACTTTTCGTCAGACTATATTCCTATCCACCTCTCCCAGAAGTATTGACTTGCTGGCAGCTGGAAGACAGAAGGCCAACGACCTTCCCCTATATTCTTGCTTAAGGTAGATCCTTTCTCCAGGCCGCC